>CM060965.1:91273447-91310947 GCA_030765045.1 Tenodera sinensis
TTATAGGTTCACAAATAAAGCAAATATTGATGTGATATTGATTTCATTGCCCTCAATTGCCAATAAAAAGTCTATAATTATATCCATAACATCCTGTGTGTGATATTTCAGATCCGAGGTAGCTATAATGCGGTATCTGTTCTTGATATAACTTTGCTTACATAGTGTGTTTAATTATATTCATTGGCCATTATAAGAGTAGTCTTGGCTTTAACGATTTAGTTTTGCTTTTTTTTAAGGAGGTGGCTAAAGTCGAATATACCGGGTGGAAGGGAAGTCATTACATTAATTTAAACCAGTGGTAGATCTCCGTATTTAGAACACATTTTGTATCTTACGTTTTTGTCTCTGACCATTTCCTATGGAGTTATTTTAGTTTTGTCGAAAACAACCTGGCAACACTGTAGATTGTGTGGGTGTTCAAATTCCCTAGCTCAGTACATAAATAAACAGCGTAACGGTGCGTCTTGAAAACAAACTCAAACTCTGCCTTGTCCTTCAGCATTTACTGAGCGAGTGTAGACCAATCACAGGCGTTAGCTCCCAACGAAAGCGAAAGTGCGCGATTGTTTACATTCACAAATTAAATCAATTCCCTGATCAACCTCAACGCAACGTTGCCGACTTACCTAACGTCTGAGAGGCAGCTCAGAGTATTCCTTCACGTCTTTTAAGTGATTAATTATTTCGCAACCCGATGGGGTGTCCCATAATACTTACAAAGCTATGTCACATAAGTTACTCTACACATCTTACAAGCAACAAACTATTATCTTCCTATATTTCTGTGGAATTACGCATCCAATTGGGATCAAAAACTATTTTTTTTTTTTTTCGAAATCCTCTGATCAAAGAACAAAATGACATTATACTTTTTTGTTTGTAATGCTTCTATGAAGCACATATTATTAGAAGGAATGTAATGACTTCCCTTCCAATCTGTATGTACTTGTAAATATCTTGTAGAGGTTTGTATAGAACTAAGAAAATGGAAGTGTCCGTTTAGGCTTACGGAGGCAAGCAAATGAGTATTTCCTTGTTGGTGTTTGTGAATTAGGCACTTATTATCTTGTAATATTTGTTGTGTATACATGTGATCAAATGCCGCTGCTGCTGAAACCGACAACCCAGGTGCTCTTCCTGGTTTAGAGCCTTACGAGGAGGATCCTCCCCTCCCCCGAGAGACTCGTGACTGGGAAAGGTTGAGGAGTATTCCATAAAAGGGGTGATTCATTGCAGCTAGCGCCGTGCTGAAGGTTGCGCGCCTAGCTAAACAAATTCCACAACAGTTTCGCAACCATCTTTCTACTCCACAATACGTCGCACTTAAGCTTGCTAGCGTTTGTAAAATGCCATTTTGCCCTACTCTTTACGTGCAAAATGTTTCGCTATTTTTTATCAAACATTAATATTAACCATATTGATTAAAATACCACATATTTAAGATGTTTACACGATAAATAAAATTTCTATTTTGAATTTTCTAGAAATAGCCTGCGAAATCCTCTTCATTCGGATGGAATTGTGTATAAATATTATCAAACATTAATATTAACCATATTGATTAAAATACCACACATTTAAGATGTTTACACGATAAATAAAATTTCTATTTTGAATTTTCTATAAATAGCCTGCGAAATCCTCTTCATTTGGATGGAATTGTGTATAACTTTGTGCAACTGCTAGAGGAAACGATGCGAAACAGCAACAAAAAAGATTTCTTTAAAACATGTAGTTTGTCTGCAGTAACTTGTGTGTGTGTCTATGTGTGTGTATGTGTGTGTGTGTGTGTGAGAGAGAGAGAGAGGGGTGGGGGGCATCAGCCATTCCCGAAATATCCATTATTACGCCGAGCGGGTTGGCTCAGACGGTTTCGTTTGTGGCCCGCAATTGGGAGGTCGCGAGATCGATCCCAACGCCGTCCTATCAGACCGATGGGCATTTTCGGGGGTTTCACCGGGTCACCAGGCGAATGCTGGGGAGGATCATTACCACCTCCAAATTTCATGTCTCTCCGTATCACCTCAACTTCTCATTTTCTTTCATCTTACATCTTGCTCGTCCCTCTCAGAGTAGCAAATGTTGGCTAGGTCTCGGCGTTGCACGGCAAGGAATTTGTCTTCTGTAGCTCTTCATCCTTCGAAGGAGCGATCTCCGGTATGCAAACCCGCTTGCGGGATGTCTGAGACCGCCGATGTGCGGGACTCCGGTTACTATGCGCCGCTGGGGAGTTTCAATCTGCAAATGGTAAGGACCCTGCCCTCTGGTCCTTCGTGACTCCTTGGGTCCTATCCTATCCGTTATTATTGATTTGAAATTTTCACCGCTTGCTCATTTTGAAGTGCTGTTGTTAGTCAATTTTCTCGTGATGTCATGGAAAGAGCATGGAATTTTAAGGCCAGTTATAACGATTGGAGTCTAAACATCTGACTATCGATTCGGTTTCCTCTATTCCTCTTGTATCTACAACGAAATGTTAAATCAAACTACATCTGTTTCAGATTAACCTTAATAAGAATAGTTTGCAGAAGCAAACTATATATAATATATAAAAATAAACTATTGTGTGCAGGGAAAATTATGTGAATGTAACATCAGATTCTTTTTATCTGCTATGTCGCCATTTTTTCCTCTCCACGCAAAGAGAAGTGAATCTCAAAAACATAACATAGCGATTCGCTTTTAGAAGATTTGACTATTGTTTAATTTTAAACCTACTGCTCCCTTGCACCTACAACGAACTGTGTAAGAAGATCAATTCTGCAAATGCTTATGTCTACTAACATTAAGCAGATAGAAAAATAAGCCTTTGCAAGAATAATTTGTAGAAAAGTGGTTGGGGAAAGTTATTTGAATGTAACGCATCAAATTTTATTTAAGGTAGGTGGGATGGGAAGTCGTTCTTCGCTACTTGGCCATGGTCACGCAAAAAGTTTAGAATTTAAAAATCATCACATGGACCGCCTTTTAAAAAGTCTTATCGCTTTAACCTACGCGTTAGGGAACCTCACGTTGGTTCGCTGCTCGCCCGCAGTTCACTTTCATTTCGTTCCTTCCTCCCAGGGCTGTGACATAGAATAGTCAGCTGGGGCACAGTATGGAATCCCCTCCGTACTAATAAAGCCCTACCTCATCGCTTTAGCCTAACGCCTACAGCGAAAATGTTTGTAAACGTGCATTGGAAGTTTATCAACGATCATCAAGAAGTGGATAGAAAAGTAAGCTTTCATAAACATGTTTTATAGAAGAGTGAGTAGGTAACGCCATGTAAATGTATCTTTTTTTTTTTTTTTTTCAAGTGCTAAGTCACCATTCCTTTTTACTTTCTCTACTACGTATGTAGCAGGGGAAGTATTGTATTCTACCCAAAATTTCGATGTCGACATTTCACCGGAAACATGTTTTGAGGCACCCTGAATAAAAAAAAAAGCATTTTTAAGAAAAAGCTTTGCATATGTGTGTCTGTGTATCTGTCTGTGAACAGCATAACTCAAAAACTAAAACTCGGTTAGAAACCAAAGTTGGTATTTAAGTTTAATGGCTTTCAAGGGTACGACACGAAGATTTTGAAGAAACTTTCTTTACCCTAAACAACTCTTTAGTTGGAAATTTTTTCGAAAATGTTTATTTTCTCAAAAATGGCTCTAACGATTTTGATTAAAATGCCATATGTTTAAGATACTTTTATGGCAAATGAAATGTATATTCTCAATTTTCTGACTATAGCCCATGTAGTCCTGTTTACTTTTTATGACTGGTAAACGGTAAGAGATAAACCAAAGTTTACTATATAAAAATGTAGGCCTCGTTAAAACACACAGGTTATGTCCAAATGCACTTTTGGTGGGGGGGGGGGGAGGGGGGTAGTGAACCATTTCAGAGATTTTTAGCATTTGATCCTGTAAAGAAAACGAAATTTTAAAGGCTTCATATAGCAAGCATCTTTAAAAGATTTTACTATCGCTCAAAGCCTAATGCATCCTCAGATTCCCCTTGTATCAATAAGAAAACCAGCAATAAGGTAATTACTACAAATGTTTTATCTCGACTAACCTGAAGAAGATAGAGCAATAAGAGTTTGTAAGAATAGGTACAAGAGTAGACAAAGTCACGTGAGTGCAACATATCAGATTTTATCTCGTGTCATATAAGGAACATGGAATTTAAAAGTCATCGCATGGAAATCCGCTTTTTAAAAATCTGATTAGGTATCTCTTTAGCCTGGTATATCTTCCTTAAACTCACAACAAGGTGCGTAAAAGTGTTGGATTTCACCTGGCTTGAAATCCATTGTGTTGTAGGATTAGTTTATCTATTGAAGTGAGAAGAGAAAGTCCTGTGAGTGCAACATGTCAGATTTTGTTTTGTTTCTGAAATCTTTTTATATGCACAAATGCTAAAGAGTTAACGTGAAAACTTTCTTTGCTGTTTTACTAAAATATATATTCATCTCTTACATCCATTTTTTTCTCTTACATCCAATTTTTTTACTAAGTATATACGAGAGGTCTTCAAAAAGTAAGTTACACATGCTTATGACAGACAAAGTAACTTTTATGGAATGCTGCACTACACTGCAAAGTAGCACAGATACATGACGCTACTTTTCAACAGTCACCAAGTCTCTATAAATAACAGTGTGAAAGTGCTACCAAGTGTTCAATTCCTTAACGATAGATGTTCTTTCAGACTGCTGAACAGATGAAAGTCGCACTGCGCAAGATCTCGACCGCATGCCGGATGCTTCCACACCTCCCATATGAAACAATGAAGCAAAACTTGAATTATGTGCACCATGTTTCTAGTTGCACTATTTTGCTCGTACACTGTGATGTAGCTGTTATCAGCACAGTAACAGAACTCTATTCTGACAAAGTGCCATTCTTATTACGCAATAGGGTTAGTGTGGGACATGTGTAACTTACTTTTTGAAGTACTCTCGCAAATAGACAAGTTATCAGTAATCCATTGGACTACTTTATTTATGATTTCAAGGCGTAAACTAAGTACGCATTAGAAGGTCAGGGTTGTGAGTATTCTCGTTTAAGTACGCCTGAATCCTGCCTTAGTCCAAAGTTATCATGACAGAATTTGTCTCCGCGCTTGTCAGACAACTAATAGAATATCAAGTTTTCTACACTGGCTGCAACATCTACCTCAACCAACTATATTTTCCATCATATTATAACTTGACTTCCAAAAGAATACCAAGCGGGTTTGATTTCCGGTAGCGGCATAGGGAGTTTTCCCCTTGGGAGACCTGGTCGGG
This sequence comes from Tenodera sinensis, assembly GCA_030765045.1. NCBI lineage: Eukaryota > Metazoa > Arthropoda > Insecta > Mantodea > Mantidae > Tenodera > Tenodera sinensis. Next base: position 91,278,720 of record CM060965.1, read on the forward strand.
GATGCACTGAACCTCGTAAAGTCCTTGGTGGACCAATTAAGAAGCTATCTGAGGAAACAACAATGACTCCAAGTTACGAATAACGCATTCACCGGCCAGGAAGGACTCGGGGCGCCAACCACGTCCCATTCTCCAATACTGCAACCCGGTCATGATGCCCATTGCGGGAAGAGGTGGGGAACGCGACGGTCGGGCAGTAGACCGTGGCTCGGTATCGGGCTGTTTGCGCTGGGGAGTATTTCTTATAATAAATATGAAATATGAAAATTTATATTCTAAACCATACTTGCTATTATTACAAGCGCAATAATTTATATTTTTACAGTGTGTGGAACTCACTAAACGCGAGAAAAAAAATTGACGTTATCATATTTCACATTTTTTAAAATCTTCATATTTTTAGAATTTCGATATTTCTTCATATATTGTAGGATTTATGAATATTTTCCTTTTAAAATACTTTCCGTTAGCCATGAATGGGGCTTTCCATATTTCGGGCAGTTTTCTGTGAAACATTAAAAACCCAAGACACCCTTTCCAGAAAACACATCAACCGTACGTCCCTTTCCAGAAAGTCAAGTTGAAAAATGTAGCATTTCTTCTGTGTTACGTCACTTGCGAAATTAAACACCTTCTATTCTTGGACAGTCTTTATTTTCGCGAACACATGATATTGGTGCAATATTGTAAGTAGAGTTAAGCATGGTGAAAGAAACCGGCGATTTATTTTTCTTTGTTTCTAAAATTAAGGGTTTCACAGTGATTAAAATCTATAAACTGCATGTAATTTCTGTATTTCATTTGGTATTTTATTATTAAACATGGATAAAAATCGATAAACTTGTTTTAACTAATGAAATAAACCTGTCCCAATGTGTTTAAGTAAATGAGTTTTACTTTCTCTACTACGTACTTACAATGAGTAGGGGAAGTATTGCATTCCACCGAAAAATTCGATATCGAGATTTCACCGGAAATACATGCTTTAAGGCCTCCTTAATCTAAAAGAAGCCATTAGGTTATGCACCCCCGCATACCTTTGTGTGCGTGACTGTGTCCATGTGTCTACAAATAGTGTATGTATTTCACAAACGAAAAGTTAGTTAAATACCAAATTAGTATTTAAGTTCAGCATCTTCCAAGGTTAGGACAAGATTTTCAAGAAAATTTCCGCCACATCAATCTACCCTGTACATGGAACTTTTTGAAAAAGTTTCATTTCATCAAAAATGGCTCTAATGATTTTAATTAAACTGTATGTTTAAGATGTTTTCATGTCAAATGCAAGGTATATATTGAATTTTTGGGGAATGTCCTCAGAAGTCCTCTTCATTCTTGATGACCTTTGCATAACTAAACCGTAAGAGATAGACAAAATCTTACTACACCAAGATGTAGATCTCATTAAAACACTCAATTTATGTCAAATATAATTCTTTGTGGAATGACCATTTCCGAAATACTCCGTGTTATTTGTTTTAACTTTTGCAGTACTTACAGTTTTCTCAACTAGGAATGGCCATGCAAAGAGAATGGAATTTCAAAGTCATCTGATAACGACCAGTTTTAAAAGATTTGACTGTCACTTAAAGCCTACTTAAAGTGTTCTCACATTACCCTTGCACCTACATGAAAATTAGCAAAAAGATAAAGTGTATTGTGATTTGTAAGAGTAGTTTGGATAAGAATAATAAGATTAGAAAAAATAATGCCAGTGCAACATATCAGAATATATTGAAGTGACTTTTATAAACGAAGGTTTTATAACATGCATTAACATTTTACTTCACCTTCTTTTGTGCTAATATTGTCCATGTAGTGGCGCAATTTATAGCAGACTTAATGTTCGAATGCCTCGGTGCAGCTACAGTCGCCTTGCTGTATGACTCCATATTTTGATCTTCTAGGACTCGCAGTAACGGAGAAGTTTATAATAAAATTCGTCCCCTGAATCACTTGTTGCGAGTTTTATTTCTCCTTAATAATATTATAAACTCAAGTATTAAGAAAAATCACAATTTTTCTGTATAATCGTATTATCCATGGTGGCTTTATGGAATTAAATAGCTAATTGATATATTTTCGACGAAATTATTCTTAATCGAAATTCTTTTTATATAAATATATAATTGCAGAACTTTCAACAAGAATATATTCTTTAATCTTTTTAAATCGTTGATATATATATATATATATATATATATATATATATATATATATATATATATATATATATATATAGCAGATTGCTGATTGCAGCATTTTCAACGAAAATTAACTTCATTAAACTCACAATAATGTTGTTTATCTGACGTCTGAAGCAAGTCTCTCAATGTCTGTTTTGTCATTCATTATTAGGACTTACAAAAGAAGCTGTCTCAATATTTTGGGAGCCTTTTAATTCATTTTTCATATTTGGAACAAATACACATTTCATATTTTGCCTGATACTTGTTATAATTAATTATTTAGTTTTATAGATATTAGTTACATATTTAAACTCAATATAGCTCGACTTCTATACTGTTATTATTATTATTATTATTATTATTATTATTATTATTATTATTATTATTATTATTATTATTATTATTATTATTATTATTATTATTATTATTATTATTATTATTATTATTATTATTATTATTATTATTATTATTATTATTATTATTATTAATTATTATTATTATTATTATTATTATTATTATTATTATTATTATTATTATTATTATTATTATTATTATTATTATTATTATTATTATTATTATTATTATTATTATTATTATTATTATTATTATTATTATTATTATTATTATTATTATTATTAATTCTTATCATCATTCGTTTTCATTAAGTTCCCGTTTTTCAAATTAGAGAAGATAGAAGCATAGATATGTCTGCGCTTACTATAGAACCGCCTTCCGGCAAAGCGACTTGACCAAATGACCCAAAGAATGGAAACATTTGTGTTGCATGTTGCTATGAAAACATGCGAGAAGCGCATTAGTCGAGGCGGGTGTGTGCTTGTATGTATGTTCGATTTCTCACTACTGATAGCGAACATGAAGGAGAAAGGTGCTTTGAAATAACTGTCTTTCAAGAGACTTCACGACCTGCAACCGCATGACATCACTAAGGTGTGTTAGCAATTTTATCTATTGGAAATCTCAACTGGGGCATTTACCTGCGATTTTCTTCCTCTACATCATGCAAATTCTTGCCTAAGCTATGCTAAAGAATAGAGATCAAATCCTGCATTCGAATAGGACAACTTTATTATGCGAGAATCCAACTCTAGCACCGATTTTGCACACTGAGAATGTAAATTATACAGGAAAGTCGTGATGACAGTATCGAAAAGAGAAGCTGTGTTATATGTATGTAAATTTAATTTATCAAACTTTTTTGTCTGTCGAGCTCTCTATAATGCATTTTAGTGTGAATGTCACAAAAGTTACTGTTAAAATATTAGTGTGCTACTCATTAAATAATGCATAAATCAGTACCTTGCATTTTGTGAGTTTGTTCAGTTATTTCACTATGGTGATTTAGTTCAATATGCACTATTGGTTCATTTTTGCTCGAGCTCGCGTAGCGGTGTGATGTAATGCTGCAAAGCAACCCCCTTCTTCCTTCTGTTTCATTCGCTGCGGCGTCGAAGACAAGACTTCTCTAATCTCTCGCAGTAACAGTACTCGCTGTACATTACCTCACTTGTAGAACACAGAGTAATCAGAAGTTCATATCGTATCAAGAACAACTCACATCTCAATCTGACCTACGTCCGAACTCGGCGGCGCCGTGGCCGAGCGGTTAGCGCGCTCGCCTACCACCTAGGCGGCCCGGGTTCGATCCCAGGGACCCGCATGTGGTATTCGTGGTGGACGAAGCGGCGTCAGGGCGGGTTTTCTCCGGGTACTCCGGTTTCCCCCGCCATCTCATTCCACCGGTGCTCCATCTTCATTCCATGTATCATCAGTGTCACCGCCTGTGGTGCCGTAGTAGTAAAAACGGGCGTTAAACACTACAAACAATACGTCCGAACTCAGCTCCAGTGGAAATGGTCATTATGTTTTACCGAAAATGTTTTGTTACTGCTTAAATACACGGAAAAGTACTCAAACAGTTAAAATACAATGTTGCTATACAACGGTTTGAGTCTTTCTTCCATGTATACACTCCAGCATTATTATAAATATAATTAATGTTTTTGATTATGCTAGTCACAGACAGATGCACAAACACATACGCAGACACACACACATACACGTTTTTCTTTTCCAAAAAATGCTCTTTCTGGATTCGGGAATTCCAAAAATTTGCATTTCCGGTGAAATCTCGGTATGAATTTTAGGGTGAAATACCGTACTTCCTCTCTTTGAAAGTAAAAAAGGCGAGTATTTAAAATGTCTTTTTAAACGCCAGTTATAAAGCACGCTTATTTATTATTATTATTATTATTATTATTATTATTATTATTATTATTATTATTATTATTATTATTATTATTATTATTATTATTATTATTATTATTATTATTATTATTATTATTATTATTATTATTATTATTATTATTATTATTATTATTATTATTATTATTATTATTATTATTATTATTATTATTATTATTATTATTATTATTATTATTATTATTATTATTATTATTATTATTATTATTATTATTATTATTATTATTATTATTATTATTATTATTATTATTATTATTATTATTATTATTATTATTATTATTATTATTATTATTATTATTATTGTTGTTGTTGTTACTATTACTACTATTACTATTACTACTACTATTAGTATTATGATTATTATTATTATTATTATTATTATTATTATTATTATTATTATTATTATTATTATTATTATTATTATTATTATTATTATTATTATTATTATTATTATTATTATTATTATTATTATTATTATTATTATTATTATTGTTGTTGTTGTTATAATTATTACTACTATCACTATTATTATTCATTAACAATTTCTGCAGTTACGTTACCCTAAGGTACCTAAGGTAACAACTAACAGTTTTAAAATAACTAAAAATAATAGTTGTGATTTATCCACATTTAAATGTTAAACCAAAACAGAGAGAAACCGTTACATGTGTGTGAATGTATGGGTAGGGCTGAAACCACTAAAGCTATTTTGAAAATTGTTTCGCTGCTAGGATCCCTGTCCTTCCCGTGGTTATATGAGATTACCAACGCTTTTTGTTTCTTTAATTGGGTTATTAAGGGGCGTTTTATACGTATGTCAGCTGACCATTCCTCTGAATATGAGGATCAGTAATATTGTTTTGGTCCTTTACTGCACTTTTTATGCACTTCCAGTCCTAAGGAGTCCTAATTTAAGGTCTTTCGCTAGCGACGTGGCGTTCACGTGGTACTTAGGTGTGAACTCTGGAGCGTGCGCAGAAGAATTTTCATAATCACGCCGCTACACGTTTTGACACGACTGGTTCGCGAATCAGTATGGACGCTAAGCACTGGCGTGTGTATGGGAAAATGTCATTCACTGGTACATGCAGAGGACAGCGTACATTTTTAATACATAAATTTTGTGTTTCTTAATCGACTTAGTGGGGTGAAATCCTGTCTTTGTGACCTCAAATGTGATAATTACAAAAATCACACCAGCGAGTACCTTTGGCCCGAAATATCAGAATTAATGGTGAAAGCAGCCTATTCCAAATATTCGTATGTCCTCGGAGTTTTAGCAAAATAATGCATAGTGTTTGTGTTTATTTAAAACAGGTTTGGCAATGCTTGTGAACATGATTTCATATAATTGCAGTTTCTAAATCACATCGTGGCTGTTCTTCGCTTTTTGTAGTAACTATATTGACATTCATTACATAAAATGTCACTTTTATTTATTAAATGTCAGTTTTTCTTACTTGTCTGAAAAGAGGGCTCTTAATATTACGTAATATGCTATTTTATTGCATATTTTAGCTTTGAAATTCGGAATAAAGTAAGCATTCTTTTGAATATTCCAACTCTTTCAGGGCATAATGTGAGATGTAAGCTAGCTTTATTAAACAGCAAGTTTTTTACATGTTGTCATAAAACATAGTCGCGAATTTATACAAACAAATGGTATTTGACCTTAAGCATCTTTGAGTAATTTTATTTACAGTGTGCTTTAATTTTAGAATTGTAGTAGGCATGTTTTAATAGGATTAAAAAATTACACTCTTCAAGATTCAACGTTGCTTCTGAAGCCTCCCAAATGCACGTCTTAAGTGCCTTTACATACATTGTAATCTGTTGATTGGAGATTTGACGATTTGTGGAGGCTTAAAGTCTGAAAAACTGGGTGTGGCGAGAGTTGCAAATCACGTTCGCATCACCAACTTTTCCTCTGATTTCATTGAACTTCGTTATCAGGGAGAATGTTTGATACATTTCTAGAATATTGCAAAAATGATAAGCTGCTGTTTTATAACTTTCATAATCTTTTGCTACCCAGAGAACTATAATATGGAAGGCCTCTCGGTCAGCTTTGCCAAGACTGAGTATCTGGTAGTAGGAGCGGAAAATCAAGGCTTACATCTTTGGGATGGTAAAATTGACCGGTTTAAGGTTCAATTGCCATAAACATGGCAGCAGTGAGGAGGTGGATAGTAGAATAATGAAGGCTCGCTCAGCAGTTAAACAACTAAATGGGGGTCTAGGAGTCGAGATATTCGTCAAGAATAAAACAGATGATTCAATTGTTGAGAGCATTTTAATCTATGCTGCTTAAACCTGGACGCTAACTGAAAAATCTGATGTGTTGCCCTCACATGTCTTTCTCTACTCTTGTACTAACCATTCTTACAAATTCCTGTTCTTCTATCTTCTTCGTGTTAGTTGAGATAGACATTTGTACAAATTATCTTATTGCTTATTTCCTTGTAGGTGCAAGGGGAATATTACAATACAGAAAGCTTTGAGCGCTAGTCAAATCTTTTAAAGCTTTGAGATCCCATTCTCTTTGCACACGTAAGATATAAAAAATGAACAGCGATGTTCCATTTCACGAAAGTTTTAAGTTCTCCGAAACTCACACCCATAACAAGGAATATCTCCAAAGTGGTTCACCCTACAAGAAAATTATTTCCGACATAAGTTGTGTATTTTAGTGAGATCTACATTTTTGTATACTAAGAATTTGTCTATCTCTAACGGTTTGCCAGTTATGCAAAAGTCATCCAGGTAAATACGACTATAAGGGCTATAAGCAGAACTTTCAAGATATACATTTCAACTGTCATAAAAAATATCTCAAACATATCATATTTTAATCAAAATCGTTAGAGCCATTTTCAAGAAAATTAAAATTTTCGAAAGATTTTCCATGTAAAGGGTAGTTTAGCGTGGGGCTAGTTTCTTAAAAATCTTCGTGTCGCATCCTTGAAAGACATTAAACTTAAATACCAACTTTGGTTTTTAACCGACTTTTCGTATTTGAGTCATGCTGTCCACAGACACACAGACTGACAGACACAGACACACACGGAGCTTTTTCTAAACATGCTTTTTTGGATTCATGGAGTCTCAAAACATATATTTCCGGTGAAATCTCGACGTCGAATTTTTGGGTGAAATAGAATACTTCCCCTACTTACCAGTAGAGAAATTAAAAATGCATAAGAGTTGTTGAGATGGATGCAATAAGAAGAAGTTTACGCATTTCGCGTATAGAGAAAATTAGGAATAATACCATTTTGGAAAAATTAAATACGGAAGAATTGTCGATAGACCGGCTAGAGAGTAAATCTCTAAAGTGGTGCAGACATGTACGGTATATGTCCCAGGAGAAGTGGCCTAATAATGGTTTCCTCCTGGACGTAAGTGCAGAACTTACCTGGAAAGGAGACATAATAAAAACGATGAGGTCTAGAGGATCATATAGGGGATCAACGAAGGACCGTCGCGGGTGAAGGCAGGGATATCAAGGCTACTGCTAGGAGGTCTTTATAAGTTAAACTACTAACCTCCAATCCTCAATTTGATTTATCTGTCTTGTAAATGTTGATACAGATTACCCTTACTTTAATAAATAAACGATACACTTTTAAGTGTCTAACAAAAATTGTAAAATTAAATGTAGTAACATGTTTTACCAAAACAAGGATTTTTGAAAATGTGCACCACAGGAGTCCAAATGTGTATTTTTTCTTTCGAAAACAAAATAAACGGTGTTCATAGTTTGTTCTACATGACAGATTCGTACATTTCTATTCTGCTACTGTAATTTTAATCGTTAGAAATAGAATTCACGTTTTGTATGTACTGAGATGAATTGCATATAAATGAAACCAAGGATAAAATTACGCTTTTCTAAATGAATGTTGACTGTGGAGAAAAATATATAGGTATCTTGTCACTGTTCCTTGGTGTTAGGTGGATTCGCTGACTGTTTTTTGTTTAGCTATTATTACTCCATTCATTTTCATGCTTGTACTAGATTAACAACACAGAATATATGTAGCTCAAACTTGAAGCAGCAGTTTATCAGCTCCTTGATTTCCTATTAGTATAGTTTGATCTCCTCTCAACCAAGATAAACACATTTAATATTTCACTTCCGAATTTCTGCAAAGCACTTAACACATGTACATTGCATACTATTTTGTTCGAAGATAGTGATTAATGGAAATGCTTATTGAATATAAAATTAATTACTATCAACTGTTCAGAAGTAGTACTGCGAACTGATGATAGATTAATCACTCCGGTAGTGTTCACCAAGCAAGTGAAGGTGACATGGCTGCTCGCCCTGAAAGAGTTATATTTAAACTCTATATGAATTAAAGGTGAGTACATGTTAACACACAGACATAAAGACGAGAATACTTAAATCTTAAATTCAACTATCAAATGTGATTATATTGCCGGTCTGCAACAATAAATGTATGTACATAAGTATCAATAGTTGAAGGATTAAATATGTTTTATTAACTTTGCGGGGAAAATGCAAAACACATGGAATGCAGAAATTTTAGCTTCTCTCTCATACTTTCATCGTTGAAAAATAATACTTTTCAGCCACCTACTACTATTCTTGACTAATTACGACTCACTAAAGTTTGTCATTTTTGTACGTCGTGCAGAATGGAAAAAAAAAAAAAAATCATGCTTTTTACATAAGAAAATAAGCTAAATTACAAAAATGTTGCTCAGTATAGACTAAGAAAGATCTGCTTTGGATATCTTTTTCACTTTCTTCTCTTGTCTCCACTGTAAAAATCTATTATATTGTTTTTCGTATTGAACTCTGAACTTTTCAGGCAGAACTTCAATATTAAATTACCTATTGGTGACATATTGAAAGACACTTTCGTCCCTTATTTACATTTTTTAATTTAAGAAACCTGTATGTTATAGCTTTAAAATAACGACTTTGCTTAATTACGAGTATTTCCACTTCAAGGAAACTCAGGTTTCATACATCGCTTCTGAATAATTCCGCCGCTAATTAGGAGACATTGATCATTAATTCGTACTGCAATTGTCTCTGCAGTCTAGTGGCTAGCATGCTAATCTTCACATCCAAAGATCCCGGGTTTGATTCCGGCTGACTGGTGGGAATTTTTCTTTAGCCATGATTATTTGCATCCCCCCCCCCCCCCTAGTGTCTGGGGGACGATTGAGAGTGTGAATGTGTGTGAGTGTGTGTGTGGGGGGGGGGGAGAGAACGAGAGAGAGAGAGTACTAAGTGTGTCAATGTAGGACAGGACAGGAAAAGTTTCAATGGGCGTGACTGTTTAATGTGTATTTTAGTCGGTTTTAAGTTCCTAAATTATTTCGCCCAACGATCATTTTATGGGTTATTTGACTAGATTTAACGGTGATTTTCTGTGTAATTTGACTAATTTTACAATTTTTACCAAAACATGGACCAGAGTACAATTAAAAGCACGGAGTAAAGTACTGTGCATCATTTGCAGAGAGACTGCCAACTCAATTCCAATTTTAGAAATCTCAAAAATTATTTTTTCCTCTTCTTCTTCAAATTTGATATTTTTTTCTTAAAATCTAGTTAACATAAATAGTCTTGTATTTATGTAAAAACTAAAATTAATCAAATTAGACAGAAAATAACCGTTAAATCTAGTCAAGTTACACATAAAATAATCTGTGGGCGAAATAGTTTAGGAACTTAAAACAGACTAAAGCATTAAATAGTCATGCCCATCGAAATTTTTCCTGTCCTATATTTACACACTACTTGTGTGTGTGTGTGCGTGTGTGGGTGTGTGTGTGTGTGTGTGTGTGTGTGTGTGAATTTAATGTAATAACCGAAAGTAATACAAGTCCGAATATGTATTACACCACTGTACCATTACTGTTGAGCAGTTGTTTCAAAGGAGCTCTTGATATTACCTTAGATGTTGAAGGAATGTGGAATATTTTTTTAAAAAAATCATACTATATCTCCTACATTTCATAAATGACAAACTACCGACACAATAAGATATGTACATTTGAGGCAGACGTGGAAAAAGTTATTTATATGCAACTTTCGAGGAACGCTTTTCTATTCCCTTTTTTAGCTTGCGAGTTTTATACTTATTGCATAAATAACTATTCCATAGTAGCAGTAAGATAAGTTTGTAATAAATTAATAGCCTTGTGATTTATTTCCCATTAGCAGCCTGACAGTAAAATACCGGAAGAGCAAATAAAAGTTGTCACTAGCTACTGAACGGTGTTATAATGAAGAGACCTTGGCTATAAATCCGTTTCTTGCTGTTCATACACCGCGGTTGCCTCAGAACTTGTAGGCGGTGGTAAACTTTCAGAATTTGGACACTTATGTCTATGACACCCTTAATAAATGTCGAGGGGCTTAGCCCGAACATTTTTCACTAGCAAAGTGCGGCTTCAAGATGAGGCACTTTTTTTTCACACCGCCTAAATCCCATGTCTGCTTTTGAAAATGAAGGCTTACTCGGAACATGAAAGAGGAACGCAGATGGTACGTCGCCGGAAGAGAATTCCATTTTAGCATCTGCTACAGTACAGGGCGCCGGAACAACCTTGCATTAAAAGAATTATTTACAAAAAGCAGCACTTTGAGCTTTGGTCTGTGACGCTCAAAATGAGAGGTGGAAAGTCCAAAAGGGTCTGTGACATTGTATTTGAGTTTTACTCACAAAGAAGCGAATAATATTATTCACAAAGCACTGCGGGGAAATTTATCAATAGTAATTAATCCATTGATGTACCAGTTCTACAAATCATGGGAGGGCGGTGATAAAAGTATATTTGTTTACTCTACTACTCACCCATAGAAAGAAGAGGAACTATAACAACCCATTAAAAAATTCATTCCGAGTTTTCATCAGAAATACACAATCGAGAAAAGTATTCTTAGATAAACGCCTGCACATGAATCTGTCTATAAACAATATAACTCAAAATATCAAAATTGGTATATAAGATCCAAATCTTCCAAGGGTGCAATATGTGGTGGTAGCGTGTAGCCTAACATTCAAGAGGTCTCGAGTTCGAAACTCGGTTAAGGTGAATTATCCGGAGAAGTTTTTTTTCCGATATTTTTCCTTATCTTGAGAAGACGAATGTCGGGTAACTTTAAGCTCTATGAACCTCGGACTCATTTGAGCACCATGTCACACCTTTCATTCATTCATCGTCCGGTATGACATTACATTGGAAAACGTTAATATAAAAAAAAACATACAACAAGAATATGTTCAAGAAAATCGTCCACCACAAACTACCCTTTACATGAGAAAGTATTTTTATTTTTGATTTACTAAAATATGACTATAAGAATTTTTATTAAAATAACATTGGCTTAAGGTATTTGCCTGACAAATGAAAAGCATACCTTGAATTTTCTAGAAACAGAAGCTTCTTCATTATGAATCACCTTCATATAATCGCTAAACTATAAAATGCAGGCGAAATGTTACTACAAAAAATAATAATAAATAAATAGATAAATAGAAAGAATGAAAAATAGAGATTTCGTTAAACTGTTCAATTTATTTCAAATAAAGTTACTCTGGCGTAAACCATTTTCGAGATATTGTTATCAGTAAAAATGTTCAAATAGTTCCACTTTTGGTAGTGGCAAGTCGCTATTCGCTTCTCTTGTGGTCATGTAAATTGTATGAAATTTCAAAGCCATAAAATAACGATTCCATTTTTAAAAACCTAACAATCGCTTTATTACTGTATGCTTATATCCAATACGACTAAGCTGTTTATGAATGTTTAACAAGAAGTACTTAGAGAGAACAAAATTTTGTAAGACCAGTTCGCAGAAGAATGGGTAGAGAAAGTCATGTGAATGAACACAGAATTTTAGGTAAACTTATGCTACTGAAGAATACCCTTAGTGTAGCTTTGTCGTTAAATAACTCTACCACCATTGCAAGCACGGAGTTGAAATTTTGTATATAGGTGTTTGAGGAACATCTTTCCATACATTTAAAATTTGGTTGAAATCGGTGTAAAATTAAGGAAAGTCTAGATGGAGAGTCTTATGCAAGTGCTCAATTCTTCAGCGAATTATCACGCATGGGGTTAAATTTTTGTATACAAGAGTTTAAATAAAATTTCACATTTGGTTGAAATAGATAAAGAGTGGTTTAGCTGTGGCTTGTGGCTTGTGAAATCAACACAACATTACGACACACTAGGACTGAATTTTCTAACTTTTTTAGCTTTTTATAACAATTTACTTGAACATTGCGCACTTATGGGTAAACAAAGGAATCACTATGGAAAAGCGTAGCTCCAATAGTTTCTCAGAAAATAAATTAAAGACTTTAAACTAGGGAAAAAATGCACATTTTCTAAAGCTGCCTTGCGCATTTGTCAGAGAAGTATATCAGTAATATTTTCTGATACTTCATTATAGTGAAAGTAACTATAAGTGATTGAATTCATTGTATTAATTGTAGAGCAATACATTCTTTTTTCTTTTTATGAAGTTGTTGGTGTTAAATTGTCATTGCTTTTAGTGTAAATTAACTTTTTGCCAGTCAATCTATAAAGCAATAATAAAATACACACTTGAATCTTTTAGAAGTACATTTTAGATTATATGCGTAAATTCGCATACATATCAGATCACAACTGAAATGTAAGGAATTAAAAAACGTAAAACTGGAAAATAACACATACAGGAAGGGTCCATTGAGTTTAAGAGAGCGAGCACGTTAGCATAAGTTTTTCCTCGATATTGTAAAACCTACTTTTCAGCCCGTAGTATAATACTAACCTTTCGTCCATTTTCCAAACTATACCCATAAGCTCGTAGTCTAGCTTAAATTGTTCATAGTTATTGTAAAACTAACTTTCCAGCTCATAGTGAAATAATAAGCTTTCTTCCATTTTACAAACTAGGGCCATAAGCTCGCAGTGTAGCATAAGCTTTTGCTCGATATTATAAAACTAACTTTCCAACTTGTGTGATACTAACCTTCCCTCAATTTGACAAACTAGAAGCATAAGCTCACTGTGTAGCATTAGCTTTTCCTCGATATTGTAAAACTGCTTTCCAACTTGTATGATACTAACGTTCCCTCAATTTTGCAAACTAGAAGCATAAGCTCACTGTGTAGCATAAGCTTTTCCTCGATATTGTAAAACTTCTTTCCAACTTGTATGATACTAGCATTTCTTCCATTTTGCAAACTAGAGCCATAAGCTCGCTGTGTAGCATAAGCTTTTGCTCGATATTGTAAAAGTAAGTCTGTAGTGTGGAAGAAGCTTTTTCTCGATTCTGCAAAATTCAGATCCCAAGCTCCTAGTACAGCGATTTCTCCATACTGCAAAACTAAGTTGCCCAGCTCTCTGTGCAAACTCATCTTTTCTAGATTCTACAAAACTATGTCCCGAAACTCATAGTATAGCATAAGCTTTTCCTCAATTCTGTGATCTAAGTTCCTAAGCTCCTAATGTAGCATATTATATTTCCGTACTGTAGCCCAAATGACCTCGTCGACAAGCCTCTACAAGTCTCTAGTTTAATACTGACACCGATCGGCAGACCGGTGCACATCAAAGGATCCTCAGGGCCAAGCTATCTCACACCACCGGGCACCCCTAACAATGAGCGCGGCAGAACAAAGTATTTCGAGAACGTTAGCGTGACTTCTGGCTGCCAGCTTGTTCATGAGAAGCGTCACGAAAAGGTGAATTTTCAGAAAAATCTATGCTACGTCAGTCTCGCCTATAAAGGTTTGCGGGTTGGCGAGAGAAGGGCAGTTTGTGAGAGAAAGGGAAAAATTGTATGTGATGGAATCGGAGTGTTAAAATAGACAGCTGTTAGCAGTACGTGCGTGTGTACAGTTGTCGTTGTTAGAGAACTGTATATGTCGACAGTCATTTAGGAGATTAACTTCACGTCGGAGTGGTAGTGAGAAGCAGTTTTAGTGAGTGTGAACGTCGAAGCCAACAGCTTGTTACAGAGAATAGAAAGAACAGAAAAGTTTGTGTGTCCAGGTTACGAGAAGACAGAACAGCCTTGACTTGCAAGGTCTAAGAACTTTAGACTGAATGAAATACGGTAAAAGAGAGTTGTATTTTGCGCTTCAGCTTTAGAAGAGAAATAAAGTGACAGAAAAAGTAAGTGGACTTTGTTTTCATTTTCTCACACTGGTGTCAGACGTGGGATTTGTCAAATTGTCAATATTTAATTTTTCCTCAGTGCTGTACAACTACCTATATCCCGAAGCTCGTAATGTAGCATAGGCTTCTCCTCGATTCTTAAAACTAATTGTTCAAGCTCCTTGTGTAATATTAACTTTCCCCCATTCTGCAAAACTACGTTTCGAAGCTCATAGCGTAGCATATGTTTTTCCTCGATTCTGTGAAACTAAGTACGTAAGTGTAAGGTCATTTTTTCCTTCATTACATGAAATCAATTTCGCAAATTCATAGTATGCAGTAGTTTTCCTTCATTCTATAAAATTAATTATTTTCCAAGCTCGAAGTGTAATCTTGCAATTTAAAATAATCTTTTCCGTTCTGTAAAAGTAATATAGCCGCATTTTGAAAAAAAAAAAAAAAACTTCCCAAGCTCATAGTGTAATATTAGCTTTTCCTCGAGCCTATAAACACTAAGCACGTGATGCAATTAGAAATCTATTGATTTTGTAAGTATTATTTCTCGAGTTTGTAATGTATACATGTACGCTTTCGCTTGAGTCTGTAAAATTTACCTCTTACGTTCATATTATAATAGCCGAGCGAGGTGGCACCACGGTAGCGTATGCGGCTCGCACTCCGCAGATAGTGGGTCAATCCCCATCAACCGCGAGCTCTTTTTTTCCTTGTCGCTAGGGGAATACTGGGGTTGCTTCTAATCCACGTCTTCCTTCTCTTCTCTTTCTCATTTCATTTCCCTTTCAGGTCTGCTTGTCAGTGCGATGGTTCGGGCGAATGTGGGTAGATGGTGCAGGTCCTTGAGCTCGTAAACTTCTTCCCTGTTCCCGCTTAAAAACAACTGCGTGCCGCTACTCAGGCCTCTAGAGTCGCTTCGTGGGTGGAGGTGAGGATCTCCGGTGGTGCACCGTGTTCCTAACCCTCTCCTGTTGCAGACTTCTGCACGTTTCTGTCCCCATTCTCCATCAGCCTGTGGTCTCCCTTCCCCTTATCTCTTCGCCCCGGAGAGTGATAGCACACAGTAGATCCATCCCGTGTCACTGTGTGCATCACATCACCTCAGTCGTCCTCCGTCGCCTGGGGGTAACACAATAGCCTTAGTTCCTGAGGTGCGGATTCAAAACCGGTGGAGGAAAGTGGACTTTTCCGGCATAAAAATCCTTAGCACAAGTTCCTTCGAAAGGAAAGTAAAGCCGGTGGTTCTGTGTCGTACATGGCACGTGAAAGAATCTCAAGCCTGATGAAGAGGCCTCTGAGCAAAATCAAGTGATGTCACGCCCAATAGAAACCGGGACATTGAGAACCAAAGGAGTTAAAGATCGTCCATAAATAAAAATTTGAATTTTATCAATCGCCTTATTGTAATACAAACTTCTCGATTCTGTAAAATTTACTTTCCAAGCTCAAAGTGTCTAATACCTACACTAATCACCGATTGTGTAAAACCTATTCCTCAAGTTCGCAGTACGCCATAAACTTTTCATTTGTTCGTGTGATTTACTCCCCAAATCATAGTATATGAACCTTTCCTACTTCATACTTCCCAACGTTGCAGTTTTATTTTTAATAACCTCTCGATGTTTAACACAGGCTCGGTGAGGTACACAGTTATTATTAACATTTTCAGTATAAATAAATTGTACTTTCCGGTCGTGTTTTTGTTCCAGAGTAAAACAAATACTTGCCACACCAGAATCTATATTACCGATCCATACTAATGAAAGCCGTTCCCGTTTTACGTCATAGCTACTATCTGGTTATCTCTGCAACATAAACCTTTTGGAACACCGGATTACCTGACATGTGCACATCAAAAGTAAAGACATGAAACAACGCAATTAACCCAAAATAGTTTTTCTCTAGGTCTACTTGAGCACCAAGCAATTTACTGTTAGTCTTGCAATATTATGGTGATTGCCTTTATACCTGTGACTTGAATTTCAGTTTTTATATATGGACACCCTTTAACAGCTATGCTTCTCAGCATCCCATTCTATACTCGGCGAGCAAGACCTTAATTGTGCTCACAGTCCTCTATCAAGTTTCAGGTTTTCTTTCATGCTGTAAATCTAGAATACGGGACCAACGGCTTTACTTTCCTTCCACGGAAGCCATGCTAAGGATTTTTACGCCCGAAAAATCCATCGCCCTCCGACGGGTTTGAACCTGCGACCTTGGGAACCAGAAACAAGAATGTTACCCCTAAAGCAAGGAGAACGACATTATACCTATCACGATTTAACAATTAAAAGAGCATCGCAAAATGATGTTAGATTTTTGGTAGAGTCTGTTTACTCAACGCGTGTGCACTTCGGCCGCCCGCTTTGAGAAACCCTCATAATCGTTTTACAACACGGCCCCTTCCTCTTGAGTACTTTCAGACAGAGTTGCAACATCTTAACATGAACTTTTGTAGCTATGCAACAGTAAAGAACTGGAAATCAGAATTTTGACAACTGAGACTCCACGTGGAGCCAACATGCAATCTCCACTCCCTTAAAATCAGGGTTGCTATTGAACAGGGATAGAGGTTTGACTTTTCCGAAGAGTGAAGATGGATTTATGACATTCATTAGTTGTGGATAGCGCAACTTTCCTTTGTGACCCAACTGCACATGCATTGACTAAACAGACTTTATTAGACAAATTGTGTTTGCAATTCTTAGAAACTGTAAACGCACAAGCGGCTAAAGTTCTATAGCTTCATTGCTCGAGAGAGATATTATATATGGCAAGGTTCGAAGGTGGAACAGAACACCTCCACCAATGAAATCTGTTGCCCCTATTCCCTTTATGGGGCATCCCCCCCCCCCCCAGGAGGGAAGGGTGAGATGAGAGGATACTAAGGATTGCTGGGCTAAGGAAAGGCGACAGCAGAGGTAGATTTAAATCCCCGGTGACGGGTCGCCGTTGTGTTACAGTGAACCAGAGACAAGTAAACCAACCCCTCCGCTCTCCTTGGTGGACGAAAAGAAATCTATTTTCAGAAAGTAGCATGAAATCGAAGAAACAGAAAACCAGAATCTCCGAGAATCAACTAGCACCGAGGAACTTTCTTTGACCGCTCAGTTAAGTCTAAAAAGGCTTGAGGAAGCTAATACACGAATGTACTTGAAACTGTACTAAGCAGACACACAAAGCCACTAAGTTATTATGTTCAATTAAAGACCATACTTCGGAAAATATAAATGAAAACAATAGCAATGAAGCATTAGCACTTACAATGGATGTCAAATTCAGTACTAAGGCTCGGAGCAAAAAATAGAAACTGACTTATACCCAGCATATAATAAAGGCTAAGCTCATGTGTTACCCAAACAAAGAATACATTGTCACAGAAATTAGTGCTGAAATAGAAGCGGCCACACAAAAGGGGTTTTCTCTGTGCCTTCGAGAAGGATCTGGTTACGTCGCCGCCGGCGTGTTTGAAGGAGTTCCTGAAAGATCCGTGGGACGTCATCCCCACTATATAAGAAGGCAAGGCGTCGAAAGGAAACAGCACTTGAGTTGACGGATACATACATGAGTCGGTCAATGTGTCAGTGAGTGTGAGACAGCTGTGGGTGTATGTGTCGTCGTGGAAGATACGTAAGTCGTGGTAAGAAGATTCAACGAGCGCCGAGTGACTTTAACATTGTAATTTGTGTATGAGGAACAGAGAAAGTGAAGGAAGACACTGAAAGGACTGAGGCAAGGTTACGAGAAGTAACATTTGTGAGTTGTGATACCGTAAAAGGCTGTAGACTGTGTTAACGACGAGAAGAAAGCTTGCATTTATGATACAAATTTAGAAGACAATAAAGTGATAGAAAAGTAACCGGATGGATTTTATCGTTTTGGTATGGTTGGTGATTAGCACTTGGAGGTACAAGTCAAACTAAAAATATCATACGGCTGTTCGTAATATTGTTCATTACACTATTACACTATCAATTACCAATACAAATATCTATAATCATAACAGCCTCTACAGACTGATACGTTTACCATGATGTTATGGGTATGTGCGATGCAGTGCTGCAGTTCCAAGAGGTTCCTATCTCCTAATCAACAATTTTTATGGGGTTCTATTGTATAAGTGATCACAGTTTTACGTCGATTATTGAGATGGACCTAAAATTTTCCTGCAATTTTCGACAGGTTCTAAAACACCAATATCCATAGGTTAGTTCCGTTTAGTTCCTTAGTTCAAAACTAAGCGCTGATAAAAGCTTCCTCCACCTTTAGACTGGAATTCCATACTCGTAGTTTGAACCGAAAGCTTTGTGTGTGATTTTTTTTTTTTTTTTTTTTTTTTTTTTTTTTTTTTTTTTTTTTCAGGGGAATCCAATTTGAGATAGATATAAATAAATCTTTTATAATAGTCATTTGCGTTCCTGTCTACTTTAAAATTCCGTTTTAAACAGTTTAGTTCTCGCGTGTGTTGTGAATGTTAATAATACAATTTACCTGATGGTGACGTCAAACAGCTCTTCTTTTTCGTGTTCTCGCACTAAGCACACACAGATAATGGAATTCCTACAGAATTTGCTTTGCACCACTAATATAATGCTTTCCATTAATTATTGTGTACTTGGCATGCCTATTTTTAATGTCAGTTGTTTTTTCTTCTGTGTGTCCATTTTTAGTTCACTGAGATTAGGGCTTCGTCCCCTTTTATTCCTTAAAACAAATTTATCTATCACTTCTTAAAAAGCACACACATACTCAAAGAGAAGCTGTATACAGCAATGTAATGTAAAATATGCAAATCAATACTGACAGTTTACTGTAGTGTAGATATGATATGCAATGCATCAGTCCATACGTGTCAAAGTTAATTTTTAAAAAAAAAGTAAAATAAAAGAAGAAGAAAAAGAAGAAGAAGAGGAAGAAAATTTCATTCAGCAGACTACCTTGGCTTTAATTCAATATACACATATTTCATTTTTAAACCCCTCATTAATAGTATAATTTGTAAAATGTTCTACTAGCAGGATTTTGCACAAACCTATATTTTGTAAATTGATAATTTTGACCTGTGCATATTTTATGTGTTTCGTTTTCTAGTTTAAACCGTACCCCAACCTCCAATTTATTCTACGGATTTTGGAAACATCTTCACCAGAAAAACACTACTCTGGAAAGGTGAAAGAAATACAGGAATCAGTTTAGTATTTTTAAGGACCACTTTGGGAATATCAATATACGCGTGCGCGTCCATCGTTCAAATCCCGCCAGGACCACTCTCGCTGATTGAGTTTATTTCCAGCCCACATGCTGGTGTGGTACCATAAACCAATTTTATTTCCGAATTATCATTTCATTTCATCAGTGTGCACTACTTATGGTACCATGTACGATTAGAACGGACGTTAAACACTTAGAAAACACACAAACGTTCACTCATTTTCTCTTGCTCTCTGTCTGTCTGTCTGTCTGTCTGTCTGTCTGTCTGTCTGTATGTCTGTCTGTCTGTCTGCATGTCTGTCTGTCTCTCTCTCTCTCTCTCTCCCTCCCTCTCTCTCCCTCACTTTCTCCATTTAAATTACGACTATAATTCTGCGAATACATAATTATAGCCGGATATTAAACTTGAAATGCTAATAGGGTAAATGATTTGGAACTACAGAAAAGTGCGCGGAAACTGCGCTGTTTATTGCTGAAATCCAATAATTATAAATTACTATTGAAGTAAGGAACGGCCTTGCTTCTTCGTTCACTTTTTTATCTCAACGACATTATTATACAGTTTATATTCGGCTTTAAATAAAGTGACTTGTAGAACTTAATTTTCCTTTTGTTTTGAATTCAGAGTAGAAAGCCAATGCATGTCATTCTGAGGTTTCCAGATGCGAATGTTCCCTTTTAATTAGACGTTAAACCAAAATTCAAATGGTATGTGGACTTATTTTTGCTATTTTAAAAAATCTTTCCAAGTAAAACCTCAAGAACTGCAGGTGGATAGTAAAATACGCCCTTCATAATCTCTTAATTTTATTGGCTCGATATAAAAATCGAAGAGACCGGTTTTATGCCATATAATAAAACAGTTCTGGTTTTGGAGGTAATGTTTAAGACAATTCCTTCCACTTTTTGAATCGAAGGACCTTATTTGATTATAAATTTCAAGCAGCTTCTTACCTAAGCACTCTAAAATAACAACAGGCAAAACAGAGGCATCAACGAGCTTGTTTAGTCAACAACCAAAAATGCAAATGGATCTTTATCTAGAGTGCAACGATTGATTTTATATATTGTGGTAATTAAAGATAAGATTGAAATATAGTCCGAATATAAAACATATGTAATTACAAAAGCAGCAGTGTGAGAAATAACGCAGAGTGCATATTGTGTTTTCACAGACTTGTTAAATCAACATTGAAGAAAGGACAGAAAATTTTGCTTATGAATAAAATTGTGATTAAGTGAAGCGGTGAAGTGAAATAAGGAGAAATAAAACATATCAAAAACGATACAAGGCGAATAATTTAGTCAAAAGCTAACATTGATCCGTGCCCGAGATATAAGAAGAGTCTTCTAGCTCTCTGACTGAAGCTAAACCGAGGCCGATATTCAAAACAGCTACAAAGTGCACCTAAACGCTATCATTAGTATCCATATATTACAACAGAAAGTGCTACCTATGTCAAAAAAATGTGGAGCTAATTAAAAGAAATTTAATAACCGCTTCATATGGCGCATCAACATGTGGCAAGCTAACCGCCATTACAGTCATTTAAAAATACCGCTTCAAATTGCAGAATGGTTATGTTTGAAACCCTCAATAAATACATTAAAAGGCACGTTTGTCTTTGGCAAGCACTTAGAAAATTACAGAATACATTTTTATAATCTCAGATTTGACAAAAAGCAAAGGTTAAAGAGAAAAAACAAGAATAAGAGTGTATTACATAAGTTTTATAATAATGTATTTTATTTATGATTTTAATATTATTATTTATATCATATTGCACATTTTGTAGTTTAAATATATTTTCATTTTATTTTTTATTTTTTTATTTTATTTTTTTTTTTTTATTTTTTTTTTATTTTTTTTTTTTTTTTTTTTTTAATTTTTAATTATCCCAGATGGTTCAGCATATTATCAGAAATGCGGATACGCAAATTTATTATTGGTGTAGCTTGGCGTGCTTCCTCGATTCAACATTATTTACTGCAAAACTATACCGAGGCGAGATGGCTACGCAGTAACGTGTGCGACTCGCATTCAGGAGGTCCCGGTTCTATCCCACCTAACGCTCCTTCAGACCATGGGTTTTTCGCGGTGTTCTCAGATCGAATATTGGGCTGATTTCTCTATTATACCACGACGGTGCCACCGAGCAAGATGACTTCGCGGTAAAATACGAGGCTCGCATTCCTGGGTTCGATTTCTGCGGCCGACCTTCCGGGCCCAAGTGTTTTTTCGGGGGGTTTTCCGGGTCACCAGACAAATGATGGAAAGAATAATTACATCCCTCGGATTTCCCGTCCCTCCATTTCCTTTCCCTTTCATGTCAATCCGGTCTTTCTGGATCGGAAGTGTTGGCGATGGGCGAGTTTAGTGATGCTGTGTTGTAACTTGCGAACTGTAACTGCTGTTCTTGGCGGATGTGCGGCGTTGTAGTCGCCTGACCGGTGGTTGGTTAGTGAACCACGCTGGCTCGCACTACTCGCCCGGGTTCCAACACGCCCGTAGAGGACTCACTTCTTCCCAGGATCCGACATTGAACAGTTGGCTCAGTGTGGAATCTTCTACCGTACCTCCCAGAAGGAGAAAAATGTCTTGCCTGTACCGGGCTCATTGTCTGTAGCTCCACTGCCTGTAACGCTACCGAGCCACTGTTTTGAGAGTTACAGATTGAATAAAACAATCATTATTTAACCTCGATAATAATAGAGTTATTGCCGTTTATGTAATGCATTTTCTTTTTTATATTCAGAATTAATGTTTCCTATTATTTTTAATGTTAGCAGATGGAACGAACAAAATGAGGAGAAAAATATTTGCGCAGGCAATTAATTGCATAACACAAAAGGCTCCGGGGACGAATCCCATCAGGAGTCAGACGTAGAGGGACCGAATTCGATTAGCATGCTCGCCGAGGGAGTCGAATGGTACAGCACAGTTTTTATTTTTCCCAACACAGTGGGGAAAACGTAATAAAACTAAAAAGGACGATGCTCAGCAGAATACATTTATATTTTCTGTGCTCAAAACGTTAATTACATTTAACATGAATATAAAATTGTTTGTTCTACGGGACTGTTGAAGCTAAAGCAACCAAAACCAACCTGTGTTTGCAACCAAAGAAAAGTACAAAGTCCAATTATCGTGGACCGTATTGAACAGATGAGAAATATAATTTCCTTTTGCTAGGACAGTCTTGTTGGAAATCAGTAAAACGATAAAAAGTGTTAAAAATTATGTTGAATCCTATGTCAAATTCAATAAAGAGAATATTTTTGAACAATAAAACAAAACCTTCATACTGTCCTATATCCTGGCACCTAATTTCTTATACCTGAATATATATCCCTGTCTTATTATTTATTGCTAAAATGTTAATTTACAATAACATAGAATAGAATTCTACACATAATAAAGCTCAACTTCTGAAACAAATAACAATTTAAAGTTAAAATACAATAAACTATTTTACAAAATTACCTCAAACACTTTTCACACTTTTAAACGTTTCTAATCAATTAATACAAATAATTTGTTATTATTGTTCATTATATATAACGTATCATACTATTTAAATATTAATTTATTTATATTTTTGTATTAACATATTAGTTTACCGCTTGTTTATTCATTCCTTATATAAATATGTTAATTTATAGTTTTCAAAATATATTTAACCATATTTTATTAACATTCTCATAATCATTTATTATATTACATTTACTATACATTTAACATAAAACTAATTATGTTTCATCATTTACTTACTATTTTCAAATTTATTAAATTATTAGATATTATTATATTTTATCCCTGTTGTTCATATCCTATATATCCTATACACATATTTACTAATAACCAGCAAACATGGCTGCAATCCAATCATAAATTTATTTGTTAAATCTAATTCTATTGATATATTAGCTTACCAGCGGAACTTGCTAACTGCACTGATATGCAACACAATAAATATTCCTATTTTTACCTTCTATACGAAACTACTAAATTATTAAATATATTTTAATCATTTTTTCACCGCATTATATCCTGGATTTATAATCACTTTTAGTTCATCTTTTACTCATCACTATCTTCGCATTTCCAAACTTTACATATCATTTTCACTTCCCTGTATTACTTTCTACTTTCTCTATTACGCACAGTAAGTAGAGGAAGTTTTGCATTCCACCCAAGAATTCGATGTCTAGATTTCACAGGAAATATATGTTTTGAGGCCCCCTGAATCCAAGGAAAGCATTTTTAGAAAATATCTGCGCGCGTGTGTGTGTGTTTGTGTGTGTGTGTGTGTGTGTGTGTGTATGTATGTGTGTGTGTGTGTGTGTGTGTGTGTGTGTGCCTACCTGAGAACAACATAACTAAAAAACAAAAACCCGGTTAAGAACTAAAGTTGGCATTTAAGCTTAATATTCTTCAAGAATGCGACACCCTAAACTACCCTTAACATGGAAACCTTTTCGCAAATTTAGATTTTCTCAAAACTGGCTCTATTTTAATTAAAATGCCACATATTTGATAATAAAAAGCTAATTTTTATAATAATTTGAACATAAATTGTGTGTTTTAAGAGATATACATTGTATGTAGTAAGATTTTGTCTATCTCTTACGATTTACCAGTTATGCAAATGCCATCCAGAGTAAACACGACTAAATGGGCTATAGCAAAAGTTTTAAAATGTTTTAGAAAATGATTACCAAGCAATAAATATTGTGCCTAATGGAAACTTGTGAGTAGAATTACTTAAATATATCCTGAAATATGGATCTTTCAGCTTCTTCGTTCGCCACGGTCTCCAGAGGATTCTCAGCATATTATCAGAAATCATGGGACGTGACAAAGGTGAGTAAACTAATTTAACTACGAGAAAACTTCGGATGAACAATATACTCTTGAAACATTAATCGAAAATCGCTAAACATCTCTAATGACACACCATAAAATATTACTTTAAAAACCAACTAATTAGTATATTATGCAACGAGAGCATAATTGCAGGAATTAAGATACGACTATATTTTATGAATCAAGTTACATAACATTCATACAAGCATCTTAATTGGCATTATACTCAAGTGTCTTTCGACTATTTATGCTTGGCATAAATGTTAGACAATGTTTTTAATATTCTACGCTGCATATTATTGCCAATGTGTTCGACATTTTAATTATTTGTCCGATTCGATTGTACATATGAGAATCAATAGTAGCGCCTTCAACTTTTATCTTGGACTTGGCACAATGAACAGAGTATATATGCTATAACCTTCAAAAGTATAAACTTTCAAGAACGAGAAGACAAGTTGAGCGTATTTCAATGTTATCTGCAATATCAGCACTAATTATTAAACAAACGGAATAGCTTAATTCCGTATACGCTTTCAGCTGCGTGTGAATGTGCGCAGACGCCGAAGTATTGATCGCTTTTGATTGGCGGCTAGCATTGTCATGATGAACAGGTGCACATTTGATTGATCGACTAGCAGTGTTATTATGAAATTGTGGACCTTTAATTGGTGCATAGCATTGTCATTATGAAGACGTTGCTATAATGAGGTCCATTACAGTGACGTATAAGCCATTATGGCATGGTCGAGCATAAGCGTACTTACAGTACGACTCACCGCAAGGTTTAAAGGCCGTTAAACCTTAAAAAAAACTCACTTTTCTACTTCATGTGGGTGGTGGCTATTGCCAATGTCTATGATGCAACAAATGAAACAGTCATCAGAATCCGGACGCTGGTCTTAACCAATAATTTCCATTTGCGTCAGCCCTCATACTAACAATTGCGCAGCCTTGAGACCAAACTTCTTGAGCAGTATTATTTCCTTGTTTGTCTTTCAGTACAGGTTACCAGGAAGATCTAATTTAACGATTGCCTCAGATTCTTCCAGGTAGCCCGTTAGCGAGGAGGTCGGTACTAGGTGAAATCGAAGCCGGGCCTCCTGCAATAGCCCGCAGCACAAACCACTCGATCAGAGAGCCAGTCAGTCCCATAGGCGCCAGCTCTCTCAACTTCTGCAACGGATACCGGTATCTCGAATGACAGGCACTTGATCGCATCTTCGACGTTATCACAGCAAAAAGCTCACGACAAGCGTAAACACTACACAAGAGGAAGATTTATCATTCTTTTCTCCTCTCATTACTTCTGCCCGGTATACACAACTGCAGTCAAGGGTAAATGGTGACATGATCATAGAGATTTCATTCGCAGATCTCCCATTATTCTTATTAGAGTTGTTGGAGAGTCGAAATACCAATGTGTTGTGCAAACCGCGTGAAGCTAAGGAAAGATCAGCTATTTCAGCCGGAATTGCTTTGTACGAATGCATTTTATATGTAAGGTGTTGAAAATTGAGCAGCATGGCTAGACGGGCCGGATTCGATTACCGTGGCCGACCTTCCTGACCCACAGGTTTTTTCGGAGGTTTCCCCGGGTCATCATACTGGGAAGGATTTCCATATCCTCAAAATTTCCTGTCCCTCCATTTCGTTAGCTTAGTCATTTCATTTAACCCTTCTTACAGGATTGGAAGCATCGGCGAGCGTCGCGGCAGTAGCACGGCAGGGAGTACAAATGAGCTCTGGAAATTTCAGATTGAAATGCAAACGTACTGATTTCCGAGCCCACTATGGGATGGCATAAACCCGAGGGAGATGGGAGGCCGTTTCTGAGTCCCGCGTCCCCCTTGGGAGTACGAAGCCGTAGGTGTGGGAGAGGACCTGGGCTGAGCTTCTAACTGGGAAAATGTTGGGAACCTGCCCTCTGCTCTGTCGTGGCAATGCCCCGGCCGCCCTTCAGATCTATTCCCAGCTTCCATTCCCAGCTTCCTGTGGTACTCCGTCAGGGGCACAGGCATAAAAGATGGCTGGGTGCTAAGTCCCCTCCCCGAGTTGTCATGAATCATTGAGTCAATTGTTGAAACTAAGCAGGGTCGGTTATTTTGGGAGATCCGATAGTTACGATATATTCTATACTTAAGTAACTTATTTTTGTTGGCATTTGTGAATTAGGATACTATAGTAGATATTATACCGAGATAGATCGCAAACTGTAAAAGCGAAACATTAACACATTCACGAATTATAGAAATCATGCTATTTTATAGCGAATTTGATAAAAGTCCTTCCCTAATGTAATAATAATAATAATAATAATAATAATAATAATAATAATAATAATAATAATAATAATAATAATAGTAATAATAGTAATACTAATAATAATAATGATAATGATAACGATAACGACAACGACAACGACGACGACGACAATAATAACAATAACAATAACAATAATAATAATAATAATGATAATAATAATGATGATAATAATAATAATAATAATAATAATAATAATAATAATAATAATAATAATAATAATAATAATAATAATAATAATAATAATAATAATAATAATAATAATAATAATAATAATAATAATAATAATAATAATAATAATAATAATAATAATAATAATAATAATAATAATAATAATAATAATAATAATAATAATAATAATAATAATAATAATAATAATAATAATAATAATAATAATAATAATAATAATAATAATAATAATAATAAATCCAATGTGTTACGTTTCCATTTTTTTCCCTACCGCATACACACATTATGAATACCTCACATGTCTTGAATTAGGTAAGAACTTGCCAATAGGGCAGGAATTACTGGCATTGCTGTATTCAGAAAGTGAAACCTCAAATGTAATGCAGACGATGCTTTTATTGTCGAGTATACCTATATAATATGAGGAAGGAATAATGGATTTCAATGGGCATGACGGGGGTGAGATGCAAAGTTGCTTGTTTATACTCCAATTACTTAGTTTTAAACCTTTAAAGAGAAGCTTCATTTAAGCCCAAATTATGTTTTTCAGCCACTTGAGGCAGTATTTTGTGTAAGCCCTCTGAAATTATTACAATTGTACAAAATGGAGACAGCAAAAAGCCCCCTGAAATGACTCTGTGAGAATAGAGACAACGTAGGCTGAGTTCTTATGTTTAAGATTCAACGACTAAGAGAAATAATGGACACTGATCTATAGCTTAATTACGGAAGATGTTAAATTCCACTGTGTTGTTATTTATATGTGATGAAACTGTTTTGCAAGTGATGTTAATTATTTCAACTATGTGCTGTGAATTAAAGCAAGGAAACAGATGTTATACGATCGCTAGGTGTGCTTAGTCACACGGTCTGTTGCGTAACACGGCAGGTATCACCACCTAGATACGCAGTAGACTTCCGTGCTAGTGACGTCAGCTGGTGTAGCCGGCTAGCGCTTGCTCTGATTGAAATGACAGGACTGGTGATAGTATAGCTCGTTCTAGAACACTGAAATATTTAAATGAAAGCTTTGATGTGAGTCGTCAGTAGCAATATATCTTTTGAAATCAAAATGCAATCATGACGTAATTGAGTTGTTTTTCCCAAATCAGGGGTCTAGACAGATTTCATGATCATCCCTTACCAACTACCCTTTATCAAAGAAAAAATCCTAGCTTCTTAGACACAATTGTTCCAAGAATTATGCACGGTTATAATGCGTTACATTAAGTACAACGATGATCAACGAAATTGAAAGTGACGATGAAGAGGCAAAAGAAGAAGTAGGGGAAGAAGAAAGGAATTTAGATAAGAGACCAGCAGGAATATTAGGATTATGAATTCTTTTGCTGTGTTAACTATCTTATTGAACAACTAGATCACCTATAAGAAACAAACAATAACACAGGCACAACTTCCCAAAATGTGCAACTTTTAGTAATGTTGGTAGACTGTGTGGCATATGCGTTAAGAAAATCAAAACCAGATGAAATTGCTTCTTTGTATGGGACATACACAAACTACGAGTACTTTCCTGCAGATAAATCGTGGCTTTCAAGTATTTTATTATGGGAAGTGTGGTTGGTATCGGACACTTAAGATTTTTATGCTATAACTTTTACTGGAAGGAGTTATATGAATTATTTCCAGATTATTATTAAGCTTTACCCTTATAGCAATATATATTATGAGAATTATCACCTCACAATTTTCATATTAAAACATGCAACATTTTCATGTATTTTAAAACTAGAGGGTGGTATCAGACATTCTTATTTTGTAGCATTTTAATGTATAATGTCCATATTTATGGTGTTTGGCCTTTATACAAATACAATTATAAAATTAAAAGCGCCCTCGCAAGGTCTGTACAGTTTTCATGGCCCAACCATGACAATCACTACACTGTATCCAAACTTCACTGAAGTCCAATACCTCACGCCGTTCGATTCACCCAACCTTCCTCTATTTGATATTTATATTTAATGTTTTAAACAATTACTCCTTTAGTTTCAATAATTTAAATCTAATGACTTGAGCTGAGCAAGCTACTTATTTGATACGGATAATCTGCGTCTATAACTTCAGGCAGCTATTATTCTGACCCCGGCATACACCTATATATACACCGCATGACGTCGCGGAGATCGTGTGCTACAGAGAAACCTGCGCATGATACCTACCGTACTATTCAACATACCGTGCTTAGCCATTCCTTTTCTACGACGAAACCGACATTGCTTAGCAAGAAATTTTGTAAAAGGAATCATACAGACTGGCGATTTCTGAGTGTAAATAAAGTGTTTTAGACATTCTTCGACGTGGTCTTAATTCATTAGTAATTACATTACATCCATACTACCTCTGAAAATAAAATTTAAGAACTCTCAAGCTCTTCGATTGCTGCTAAGCCTCAAGGGGCAAAAGTTACGCTAAGGCTTTCATATACAAATACCCTAAAGACAAATTCAATATATAAATCCTGTTCCACACTCCTAGCAGTAATCCTTAATAATCTTTGTTGCATAATTCATTGTGAGTCAGAAAAGTGCCTCAAATTACGAATATACACAATAACCTACTCTCTCTTTATTAATGTAAGATTATTTACTTTTTATTGCGAACCAACAGAAAGTAAACAAATTTGTCAGGATGCATATTCAAACAGCGAAATTAATAATTATATGACCTGAATATTATGGCCTTATGTTTTGCGATAAATGCTAAAAAAATAGTAGACCTTTTGTTTCATAAAACAATAAGATATATGCTGCCTGCTTGAGAGGTAGGAATTTTAGTGCGTCTCTGCCTGCACCACTTCCCCAGTGACTCTCGGTTCCTCTGTGAAGTTGAGAGACCCCGCGAATGCGTTACCATACACAGGGCTAGTCAAAAAGAAGGAACATATTTCAAATATTTATTTCTTCCAAACTACAAAAGGTAGAAACACAATTCCAACGTTTGTGGAAAGAGAAAAGTTCAATTTTATGTATTCAATATGAGCACCATGAGTTATACGACAAATATCAAAAGGTTGGCTCATTTCCTGCCACACACGAATCAGCTGGTCTCTAGTTATCGAATTCACAGCTAACAATTCGATGTCGCAGACTTTCAAGAGTGTCAATTATAGGGGGATAAAACACGGTGTTTTACGTAACCTCACAGATAAAAGTCACAAGGAGTGAGGTCTGGAGATGTGAGAGACCACCGGCGATGAAGTTGAGCTTCTGCTCCTCCTCTTCCAATCCAACGTCCTGCAATGGTGTCCTTCAGGTAACGTTGGGCGAGCTTAGAGACATAAAGCGGGACACTATCTTGCATGAAGTTATCTGAATCATCTTTAAGTTGAGGAAATAACCAGTTTTTGAAGCATGTCTAGATAGGTTAATCCTGTCACACTTTTCTCCAGGAAGAAGAAAGGTCCATAAACTTTGTTTACAGATATGACACAGAAGACGTTAATCTTCGGTGAATCTATTTCGTATTCAATAACTGACAGGATTTTTACCTGCTCAAATGCTAACGTTATGCCATTAACTTTACCGGAAAGATGAAAAGTGGATTCATAAAAAAACAAAATTAATCGTTTAGAAAATTGTCTTCTATATTTGCAAAATTCGTACCTTTTATTGTGGTCGTTAGGATGAATGCTTGCAATAACTGCAGTTTGTATGGCTTCAGGTGCAGGCGGTGTTTCAGAACTCGCCACTCTTGGTTGAGGAACGTTAAGTTCCTTGCTTACTCGTGCGTTGGATTCTTTGGGCTACTATCGTAAACTGTACGAATACGCTCGACATATTCATTCGATGTGCGTGG
Source organism: Tenodera sinensis (assembly GCA_030765045.1). Classification (NCBI taxonomy): domain Eukaryota; kingdom Metazoa; phylum Arthropoda; class Insecta; order Mantodea; family Mantidae; genus Tenodera; species Tenodera sinensis. The sequence goes on from CM060965.1 coordinate 91,309,752, forward strand.
ACGTCCCGTGCAGATGCCACCACTTTCTATTCCACTGGTAAATCTGCTTATGCTAATTGTGAGGCGGTTGTTTATTTAACTGGCGCCGAAAAGCACGTTGAACTCCAAAAGTGGACTCTAGTTTTGCTAATTGCAGCACAAAATCCTTTTTCTTGTTGTGTCGCCATTTTACTAAAATCAACATGACAAGCAACAGCACCAATGCAGCCAAGCATGAATACCAGCAGCGCCAATGCGGCCGTGATTGGAACTTCTACCAGGGCTATTCAAATTTCAGTTTTGTCTGTCCCGGAAATTTCAAATTATGGTTCTACCTTTTGTAATTTCGAAAAAATAAATGTTAGGAATCTGTTCGTTCTTTTTGAACAGACCTGTATCTTAATGACCCTATGTCCATAAATTAGTCCTGTATCATTAACTGCGTCAAGAGACACGTATGCTTAACGTAGGTTGATGGTGGCAGTGGTGATGCGAAGCGCAGGGGCGGCTCTGGCGCTATCTTAATAAAATATGTATTTTAAATTATTTGTATACTCCACGGTTACATCAAGAATACGAGCATTAATCTTATTACCCTTAAAAGCGCAATGAAATGGCTTGTCTGGCAATGGAAAACCATAGAAGCTGAAGGAAACGACGAGTTACAAGTTTGCAACCTTATTATATTACTATGCTATGTATCCGTGCTATTTCATATCTGGCTCGTATTTAGTGTTCTGGACGTCAAGTCTGGGCGCTAGCGCGGTTTGGAGAGGAAGTGGAATAGCTCATGTTCTTGCCAGTCACGACTACCATTGGCAACACATGCAAATTAATTGTAAAAGCTTTATCACACACTTAGCAAAATGTGCTATATTGCAAAATGAGAAATAAACCCTCAACCACTACTACTGCGTAAAAGTAAAAAACCATGTCTTATTACATCATTAATTTTCCGTTGTTTATACTTACAATTATATAAATAATTGTTTTCTATAAAGTTGGTAGCACTGCCAGTAATCCCGTGCATTTGAAAAAGAGGGGTAGAAACGTAAACACTCGAGTCGAGAGTGATTATGAGTGCGGTGTGGGTTTGCATTGTTTAAGCACGAGTAAAATGAATAAAATGAGTTGTGTACTAAGTAGCCTATTTTCTACGATATCCTTAGAAGACAAGGTGAAAGTAAAATCCATGGGAAGACCTACTCCTAATCTGC
>CM060965.1:91915947-92185947 GCA_030765045.1 Tenodera sinensis
ATTAGGTAATTCACGGAACTGGTTCTGCAATAAACTCCTCCAACAAAGTCAACAATCATAACAGGACAACACGAGCACAAAAATATAAAGTAATAAAAACACATAACTTAAGATACTAAACGAGTATAAAGCCCAAGGAATCTCTTCAATTAACCTTCGAACTGTGAGAGGTTAGTTTAGCTGTCTATTAAATCTCCTTTCATAGCAATAAATCGATTTTAAATCCATCTGACGGTCTGGATGCTCGACAGAGAAACTGTGAGCTTGAACATGAATGAATTTGCACTTTAGTTAAGGCGAGTGAAATAATTTGAAGCCTCCCTGATAACCTTAATGCTGAATATACAAAGTCCACTTCCCTACAGAATTAAGCATAGGAATTGCTTCGGTACTGTTATCAGAGGTAAGTACAAGTGAATTGTACTGTAAGAAGTTTTTAACTGTAAGAAGTTAATGTACCTGGATATGAAACTTCCTTTTAACCAAGTGACTGATTTAAATCCAATTGATGGGCTTAATACTCAACAGAAGCAAACTATTATCCCAGTACATACCTAAGCAAGTATTCAAATAAAGTGAATGTAAATTAATGAGCCCCAGGTGAATTGATTTTAAGTCCAACTGGTAACCCTGATGCTGAACTACCAAGTTCAATTAGTTCATTGTAGGATTAAGCCCAGTAATCACTTCAATTCTCTACGAAAGCTGAGGACAAGTGAACATTTTAATGAAGCCCTCAGCTGAAGGAAGTTAATATACCTGGCCACCAAAGTCCCTTTTTAAACCAACTGACTGCTTTAAATCCAACTGCTACGCGCAATGCTCAACGGAAGCAAAATATTATTCCAGTACTGCCCACCTACCCAAACAAGTATTCAAATAAAGGAAATTTAAATTAATGAGCCCTAGGTAACCTTGATACTAAAATACTACGTGTTATCACTTCCTTGCAGGACTAAGCCCAAACTGTTACCAAAGAAAATTACAATCGGTGAATTGTTTGATTAATCTTACAACTGTAAGAAATTAACATACCTGATGGTCAAATGTTCTAGCCTACACTTTTGCACAAATCAATTGCCAAACTAGCTTTAAACTAGATCACGGCCTTCCCTTAAACAAGTTAGATGATCTAAAATCGAGCCAGGTGCTAGGTACAAGCTAACTGGATTTGCTTACCCCTGCATTCCCTAGTAAATGACTAAATGTTTAAACAACTAAGGCTGGCGCGGTTTTTGGTGTAAGGATTCAGGGCGTTCTTTGTAATAATGGTACCTACAACCTCGTGATCTATAAGAAAGATATTAGCGTAACGCCTTTCTCCTCCCCCTGAGGAGCAAAATAACTCTACTTAACCATTATGCGCACTCCCTCTCTGGGAAGAAGTGGTGCAGCAGATCACACAGGAAATTATAGTGAGGATCTGTTGTTACTGCAGGATATTCGTAGTTTGAAGAAGCGTGTGGAAATGGTGGTGCATAATAATAACTACTTTAAATGCATTAATACAGAGAAATACAACAAGTGCAGTTAATACAGTTACATGGGTGTAAAAAGTAAACCGTGAGACTTATGTAAAGCTACTGAATACATGTTTTGCACGCATTTTTAAACTCTTAAACACTATCGACGCACAGTAGATGTAACATAGATATATTACAGACTATAACAATCATCTTTTGTGGGAAACAATGTTATGTATGAATAAACTGGGGATATATATAGTATTCATCGTAAACAGTGTGTAAGTTAATTTTTGCTACCTTGTGTCTTCCCTGTGGACCTAAGTGCCCCCCTGAGCTAATGTGCAACAGTACTCCACAACTAGCTTTATTACACACTAACATACACTATTGGCTACATTGATATCAATTAACACCAGAACTTCTGGAGGTCTCTTTGGTAGCTGTGCCAAAGCTATTGTAGAGGACGACATGGACGTATCAATATGTTAAATCAGCAAATATACAATTTTTAAAGGCAACTATACGTTTCATTGAGCTTTTTGAGCTTTTGTGATTCAGTGTATAATTTAAAAATAACTTAGAAAGGCAAGAGAGTGAAGCTGTTCGAATTATAGCACCGTTTTAGTTTTTTCATGCAAAATTAGGCGAGGGGTAATAATTGTTACACATTTATAATTGAGCCCATTGCGTAAGAATTTAAACTGCAAATTCTTCTTCTGTAACTTATGGCTAGTTCTATCTTCAGATCGAAAATTTTCTCCCCATGTTTTTCTAGATCTACCTGGATTTCTGCAATCTCTTGGATTGTTCTAAAATATTTTAAATGACATGTGATAGCGTACAACCGAAGAGGATTCAACACTAAGCCTATAGTCAAACTATCGTATGTCAGACCCCGGGCGAGAGGGAGGAGAACGGAGTACCCAGAGAATGCCATAAGAGAGAGCCATAAGTCGGGCAAGTGGCGCGAACCTGCGTGCAATTCCTAAATGCTGAAGATTCATCATCTCGGCACCAAGTTTCCTTGTGCAGCCGTCAACTTCACGGGTATCGACATTGCCCCGCCGAGAGGACAGATGATCATAGTGCTGCTCCTATGCCAAGACCAGAAGGGAAATTGCGGAAAGGAAATGCATTGCATATGCCACTTTCAGAATCAGCCATACTTTGAAGATTCAACGGCAAAATTTACTGAAATGCACTCAACAAGCACTATTTGAATTTTGAATACACTGTCAAGTGATGCATGCACTTCTCCATACCTCATAGCTTGCTGTTGTGATGTTTGCTTGTTTGTTTGTTTGTTTGTTTGTTGTTTTTTTTTAAATTAACGTCCTCCAACATTGTGTCATATCGGACGAATGAATGAAATGAGACGGGTGAAATGATGCTCAAATGAGCCCGAGGTCCATGGAGCTTTAAGTTATCCGACATTCGTCTTCTCAGGGCAGGGAAAACCTCGGAAAAAAACCTTACCCGGATAACTTACCCTAAGCGAGATTCGAACTCGCGACCTCTTGAACGTGAGGCAGACACGCTAACATCACGCTACCGAGGCGGGCATTTGCTGTTGTGATGTCATGATAGTAGGATATATGGTGAAAATACTTAACAGTGTGCTTAAGTGATAAAAGAATTAATAAACCACATCTGCACCAGAACGCCATCCGCTATCCAGCCTTGTAAGCGCTTCTTTGGAACATAATATATGGTTTTCTCTCTTAGATCGTGGATTATTCTTGATACATTTCCCATTTAAATTATGCTATTTATCATTCTACAATGCATGCATTACATTCATTGCACTCTTGGAAATACGTCGCTTATTCTACCGAAAAATTCGAAATCACCCGCAGAAAAAAAAAAAGTTCTTTATGTTTACTTTGCACGTGTGGCCTCCATTATCGCAAGACAGTTTATAAGGGCGATAATGTATGAATGTCACTTCTAGTACACAATCACACAGTATTTCATGAATAATTTCCTGGAAATGCACTTATGTAACAGTCCGTCCGTTCATTAAACCTTTTGTTAAAAACACCAGCTACCGATTAAATTTTTAATTTCAGAGTTAATAATAATTACTTTCCCAACTTATAGTTGATTTTTTGGTATGTTAACGCCCTCCAACTTAATTTCATATCGGTCGATGAAAGAATGAAATTAGTGATGCTCAAATAAGTCTGAGGTTCATAGAGCTTAAAATTGCCCTACATTCGTCTTTTCAGCGTAAGGAAAAAAACTTGGAGAAAACCCTATCCGAATAACTTATCCCAGCCGAGATTCGAAGTCGGGATCTCCTGAATATGAGGCAGAAACGGTACTACCCACACCACGGAATAGCTGCAGTGGTGTTTTATTTACGAACCATAACGAAAATCTATACTGAAAGTTTTGACAAATCAAAATGAAAATATGCTATCAGGTTTAAGTTTAGTTCAAATTGAGCATAAATTGAATGGCATAGCAAGCGTGTCTTAAAGTGGAAGGTCCTGTTTCTGTTCCTGTATTTGAACAGTCTGTACTTTTTGCACTTGAAATCGTTTAGTTACGCTGTGTTTATGTGATGGTTGTACATGAAAGCATAAAATACATTAAATTATTATTTTTAACGTATTTCACTACCTAAATGCAAACTATAATATTAGTCCTATTGGATATTTTGATACTAATGCTGATGAAATGTAGGACAAAAGTGTACATTTTCAGTCTTTTGTTTTTGTACTCTTGTGCAAGGGGTCCCGGATTCGATTCCCGGCCGGGTGGGTGGCAATTGTTCTTCCACTAGCATTATTTATTCACCATCCTCCCTCGAGTCTGGAAGTATGAATGGGAATGTGAGTGTATGCACGAATTTAATGTAATAACATTTTAAAAATAGGAACCCATCGAGCGGTTAAACCGTTCGCTTACCACCTAGGTGGCATGCGTTCAATCCCAGGAACCCGCATGTGGTATTCGTGGTGGACGAAGAGGCGCCTAGGTGGGTTTTCTCCGAGTTCTCCGGTTTTCCTGTCACTCATTCCACCAATTGCTCCATCATCGCCTTTCCATTCATCGATTCCACCCGCGTTTCACATCATCCTCTTCCTCACTCTCATTACTGGTGCTTGGCTGACCACCCGCTTCCAGATCTTCAGTCTGTCCAGTCCAGAGGTTCCTGTGCTCCCCGACAGGTGAAAAAGACGCGTGTATGTGTGTGTGTGTGTGTGTGTGTGTGTGTGTGTGCGCGCGTACGCCTGTGCACAAGATAGCTAAAAAATTGTAGCGTATTCACCGCCCCTTTTTTGGTCGACCTCTTCGCTTGAAGTCGTTGTCTCGTCGATGCAGCTGAGGAGGCGCCAATTTCTCAGGGTCAGCCTCGACGAGAGATGTTGGTCTTTGGGAGAGGAACGGCGTGTTGGGCGTTGATGAGAAGGAATGGGTTCTTATACGGGGTTCCTCGGAAGAAAAACACAAGATGCACTTCCCCTATGGGCACTTCGGGTTACAGGAAACTCTGCAAGTTCTATCTTCCACCCGTTAACTAAATTATGATCTCCTGCTATGCCGAATGAATCCCAATATCTATATAAATAATATACAATCACTGGACGTGTATCGACTCAGTGGCACTTGACAAAACACTTCCTAATAACGTGGCGTCTATCCCGCGACCCGCAGACACAACCTTCCCTTACACCTGGTAGCACTGAACTGTCGACTATCTCACCCACGCTTTTCCCCTGATTTGCTATGCTTATTGGGTTTTGATGTTCATTTGTTTTCTATTTAAACGTTTAAATTTTAGCAACGGTTCGCGAATTCGTGAAGAGACTCGCGGTACTTTAGGAGGGCAACAACAATAATATAATGCCAACGTTTTATTGCCTCACGCCAAAATTGTATCAATGGCTGCATGAATTATTTTGTTTTCTTGGCGGGAAACTTGCAGATTTCCCTGCGTAACTGTGCCTGTGTTTATTTATTATCCTTTATGAAACTTATAACATAAATATAATTCTACAAGGACTTTTGTTTTATATAATTTTCAAAGAAGTTACTACAAAAACATGGATAATTAATAAACTATTTCCTTAATTATGACAGGATTAAAGTTCCATCAATTGTTAGGCGGAGATATCGCTACAAAATGCAAAGTCGGTTAAATGCCAAACTTGGTATTTAAGTTGAGCGTCTTCCAAAGATGCAACACGAAGATTTTCAAGAGAACACCCTGACCCCAGGTTGCCCTCTACATTGAAATTTTCGGCACATTTGATTTTCTCAGAAATGACAAACGGTTTTGATTTAAATGCCATATGTTTAATACACTTTCATGAACTTAAAATGTGTATTTCGAATTTTCTGGGCATTTCCTGAGAAGCCTCCTTCATTCTGAATGACTCTTGCACAAATAGTAAACCTTATGAAATACACCAATCTCACTGCACGAAAAATATAGATATAGTAAACACGGGCAATTTATATCCAGTGCATTTTTTGTGCATGAACCATTTCCAAGACATTCCTTGCAATTTGTTTGAATTTTTCCATACTTAAATTGTGTCAAATATTTGGAGCCATATAGCTTCACGATGAATGAGTATATATTGTTTATTATTTCAACAGCTGTCTCAAAAACATTGTGTGAAAAATGCTGTAAAGCATTTCTACCTTAATTCGAATGAATTTAGTTACACTTTAGTGTTAACGTGAGATTGGGAGAATTTCTTTTAGAAATTAAACATTCCATGAGATTTTAACATTAAATTGTGACTAAATTCATTCGAATTAAGCTAGAGCTAGAAATGCATTTCAGCATTGTTTACATAATGGGTGCATGGCAGTTAGTGAAATAATATACTATTTATATCGATTCTTCAAGAAGTTAAACGGCTTCAAATATTTGACAGAAATTATTCTTTTATCGGCAGAAACGCTTCTTTATTGACAATAATTGTATTGGAACTTTGTTTCACTCATCATGTACAATCCCTAGTTAACGTTTAGTTTTTAGCTTGGCGAAACAGAGCACCTCGGGGTTCAGGTTCGTCTCCCGGTCCGTAGTTTGGCAATCCCTGATCTGGTAGATTACAACTATGTTGTATTTACACCATGAAAATAGCCTTAGATGGCAAAATCATGGTCAACACAGTTACTACAAGAGAATGTACTCTATCCAAGCATGTTTCCCGTTCAAAATTAGACAATACGCTTTCGTGTGTGGTTTACAAACGTTAGTCTTTGTTTGGATCCAGTGACGATAAATGCCCTTTCGTTTTCAGCTGGATAGATTTAATGTATTAACTTATGGAACGTTCCATTAGGTTACAGAAGGTCTTTTCATTAAGGGTATATAAATATGTGTGTCAAAAAGAAGAAGTTACTTTAAACCAACGATATCAATGAAGCTGTCTACAATGAAACGCTTCTCGGTGACGTTTCTAATGCTGACAGTTCACCTGGTAAGTGATGACTTTCTATTTCATTTAGCTCTTTAGTTGCCATACGTTATCAAAATAATAATGAAAATGTGTTTATGAAACCATATATGTAATTGAAATAAATAGCAGAAGGATTATTGAATCAATACATATAGCTTCTCTCATTTAAAATTTGCATTTCGATTAAGGGATGTTATAAGAGATTTAACAAACAAAAGTGTGTAACATGCATATATATTTATGACGAACCAATTTTAGGTCGTTTCTCCTAACATAACTGAACATTTATACTGGCGAACCCCCCTCCCCCCACAAAAAAAAGAAGGAAAAAAGTCCACACCGATGAGCTTAGTATGTTGTGAGGGACAGCAAAATACACGCAGTACCGCATCGAAGTGTGAGATGGACGTGCGTTCACATTTCGTCAATAAACTTAACCTGAGTAGCACCTCGAGCTGTCTACATTACAAACAACTATGCTGTGTACCTCCTATGTCATTACAGAGCCTACACCGGTGGTACTGCTTCTCAAGGCACATGACCCAATAAGTGCGGTTGTCTTTGAAGATTTGCAATAGCTCTGGGAAATCGAGGTACAAGGTCCTCTGCTGACGTTACAGGAGTGCCATACACCATACACTTCATGCAATAACCACTGAAAATTCTCGAGAGGTGTCAGATCTGGCGTCTGTGCCAACTAATCTACTTCTACCAATCCATGGATTTGTTTATGCGGTATTGAGGTGATTTTACACATTTATATAACACAGTGCTGGAGCTCCGTCGTGTTGCATCCACATTTGTCGAGCATTTAGTGGCACTGCATCTAATAGGATAGGCGAAACATCTTTAATAAATGTGAGGTAGATCGGTCCTGTTGGTCTGTTAATACCGAACCTGTGTTGGTGATTTCTTAGTTTCCATCACACATCCTTCACACTCATTCCGGCATACTATACATTGTGGACGTCGTGCGGTACAGGACTCGCACAATTTATGCCAAACTCACACCTCATCCAAACCAGCAGGTAAACACCCTGGGGCAATACGATCATCACTTACCTAGACGGCGACAGAGCTACCGCTTTTCCAAGGACGCCCTTGGCTGGTAAGTAACGATATCCCTTCACAAACCGCCAAATGTAATTCACACTTGGCACCACCACACTCTTCACCTATTCCTCTCGGTTCCCTGTCACTGGCACTGCATTGCTCGACGATTCCACAAGCGACCGACGAAGTAAGCAGTAGGGTAATGGTCGCTTGGATGGCTAGACATCCAAGATCTGACACATCCCACCGCCAATGACAACACACTAAGCCAACCTGCACCATCAGAGACATAACACTAAAGCTTGTAAAACTAGACAAACCTATACCACCTTACAGGTAAATCCGTAATTAAACGGATAGGTACTGTGGCCACCTTACCATGCGCCTGGGTTAACCCAGGCGACTCGTACTCGCACTCACTCCTGGTGATTTCTTATCACCTGCGCTCGCTGATTTTCGTCTGCCCAAACATGCATGTTGTGCATGTTTAATATGTACATTTTTCCGTGAGTAGAACCAAGCTCGGGAACTGTGGCTAGAGTATACATTGTAAACACTACTGCGCAAACTGTACTTGTCCTGTAATGCCTAGACTTTCTGCAGATGATATAGATGGAGCTGCTGGTCATAGACAACATGCCACACGGCACTTTTATGTGTGTAAAGCACCTGTGCCACTTGCCAAGTACCGGTGGATGGGTCCTCTTCGAACAACAACCAGACTCACTATAGGGTACGTCAGTGTGTGCTTGTGACTGACGTTGGATGGAATAGCTGAACTTGTGTTTAAAAACTATGCCAAAAGGAACATTTCCAACATATACTATTTTACTATCTTAAGGGAAAAAACCGCCTCACAATGCCGGCAGAAAATTTGTGCTGTCTACGGGGAAGAAGCAGTAACCAATCAAGTACGTCAAAAGTGGTTTAGCCAATTTCGAGCTCTCCCTAAAATGCCCGCCTCTGTAGCGTGATGGTTAGCGTGTCTGCCTCATGTTCAAGAGGTCGCGAGTTCGAATCTCGTCCCCTCTGGGAGGTCTGGCACGGGGTGCACTCAGCCTCGTTAGGTTCCGTTAGGGGGACCAATTGAGGAGCTACTTGATGGAGAAGTAGCGGTCCCAGGTCGAGAAGACCGCATAACTGGTCGTGAGGGTTCGGGGCGCTGACCACGTCCCACCCTCCAGTACTGCACCTCACCAATGACGCCTGTAGTGGGCAGAGGTGGGGGACGCAGCGGCTGGGCGGTAGGCCTTGGCCCCTTGTGGGCTGTCGCGCCGGGGTTTAGTTAGTTAATATCTCCCTAAAACAGAACTACTCTGTCGTAGCTGTGCTACGGGCCAGGTGTCTTCCCAGGTTGTTTTTCTTAGCGATTGAAACGTAAAGAGAAACGAGCTTACAAGACAACCTTATGTTAGGCTCAGGCCGTTCATCTGCAATTCACAAGCGTCGGAAGGGTTGCATACTTTCCGAATTAATACACCAAAGTAATCGGAACGAATTGCCACAACCGTTCGTACCGAGCGTGATGGCTCAGGCGGTAACGTCTGTGGCTCGCATTCGAGAGGTCGTGGGTTTGATTAACGCGGTCGACCTTCCTGACCTTGGGTTTTTCGGGGGTTTCCCCAGGTCACTCAGGCGAATGCTAGGAGGGATATTTACCTCGCCTTTCCAAGTTGTAAGAGTCAGCAGATTCGCCAGCGGGCTACGCTCTGGAACTATGGTGTTGGACTGAGGGGAGGCGCTGCAGTCGGCTGACCACAATCCCAGGGGAACTCATTGCCCAGGCGGAAATGGATTGTGACGGGCTCTGTGGTGACCCTGCAACTGTATGCGACTGAAGAACTGTCTGCATCTGTTAGAGACCCATCGTAGTTGTAGTTACACCTGTGATGAATTCTGGCCACCTGTAGGTACATTCATATAATCCTTCCTCCTAGGCTGTGACACAACCATTGGCTGACGTGCCGAAATCCCTACCGCGACAGACAGACACAGCTACTCGTTCTCAGATTTCCATGTTCTTCAAGGGTCCAAACCGTGCATTTCCAGACACAGGTTCCGTCTTGAAAACAGATAAGTTTGCCATCCCGCACAACATACTAAGCGGTGTTTTTTTAGGGATACCTTGTATCTAGACTGTCAAGCTTCTGGTATCTGATTGTTACACATCCCTAGAGAGCTAATTACCATAGAAAATCTGGTATAAACATTTACTTCCTGTATTACGTATAGCAGTGAGGGCAATATTGTGTTCCACCGGATAAACAATTTTTCAGGTCCCCTGAACGAGATAAAGCATTCTTAGAAGAAAGGTCCATGTATACATGTGTGTCCGTGTTTGTGTCTGTGAGCAGCATAACTAAAAAGTTAGTATTTAAGTTCAGCATATCCTAAGAATGCGATACGAAAATATTCAAGAAAATCTCCCAACTCAGGTACCCTTTACATGTAATAGTTTTTGAAAGGTTTGATGTTATAAAAATGGCTCTGATTACTGGAATTAAAATACGGTATTTTAAAGAATTTTACAATTTTCTGGGAATTTCCCCAGAAGTCCTCTTCATTCTGGGTGGCTTTCGCATAACCCATAAACTGTAAGATCTTTCCCAACATCGTGTCCAGTCACTTATGCAGCCGAAGCACTACGGTAGGTAGCTGTCTCTAATTTTTTCTAAAACGCATTCGGAAAGAAAATTTGAAGTTCATTTACTGTACATACTTTCTGCTGGAGCACTGTATAAAAATAACCGTGTGGCAGCACAGCTTAAAGGGTTCAATTCTGAGGGCTGTTAACTTCAAAATGGGAATAAGGTGGACAGCAATTTGTTAGAGTTTGTGTCTGGTTCTACCATCAGGCAAGACTATTTACACATCCATTCAGAAAAATATTCCCTGCCACATTTCAACGTTCTCCTCTTATGTATAAGGCAAACAGTCAAATATCACATTTCATTTGAAGTCACAATGCGCCATAGTAGGGTATATATAGCGACTTTGGCTCAATTTGCATAACAATAGACCCCCCCCCCTCCCCCCTCCCCCCCCTCCCCCACATGTGGGAATTTCCAAAAGGCAATAGCGACTTTGGCTCAATTTGCATAACAATAGACCCCCCCCTCCCCCCTCCCCCCCTCCCCCACATGTGGGAATTTCCAAAAGGCAATAGCGACTCTGGCTCACTTAGCATAAATGTCCCATTAATCAAATCCACCCCTCCCCACCTCCCCCTCCCCTCCCCCCTTAAGTGACATGGGTATTTCTTTGGACACGTGGGAATTCCGAAAAAAGAGGGTGTATGGTCTGTCGCGATCAGGATGACAAAGGAAGGGTAATTAATGACCCCAGTCCCCCTGACACTCCTATTCTAGTGTCTGCATGTGTTTTCGAATGTGTCAGTTGGAAATGTTCCCCTCTGTCAGTTTGAAAAGAACAAGCTTCATTTTGGAACGGCGAGCATAGAGGATGACAAAGGAAGGGTAATTAATGTCCCCTGACCCTCCTATTCTAGTGTCTGCATGTGTTTTCGAAAGAAGAACGCGAGGGTTAAGAAACCCTACAATGAATGGCCCCCTTTCAGATCTTGATATATTTATGTGACAGTTGGAAATGTTCCCCTCTGACAGTTTTGAAAAGAACAATGCTTCATCTTGCAAGGGGGCGAGCATAGACATCCCCATTTTCCTGTCTGAACAGGCTTAGTGTTTTTCTCTTAACAAAGCAGCCAAAGATCGCCCACCTGCAGGAAGAAACCTTTTCAATAGCGAAAGGATACTTCTGTATTGACGCGTGGACCACCCATGTGGTCCCCCACTGAGAGGGTTCCCTGCCTTCCCTCACAATGACCGTATTGTGTTGAATGTCCATCCAACCCCCCCAACACTTCAATGGTTCCCACACAGTGGGGACAAAAGGAAACCTGTAACATAACTCTTAGCAGAAAAACAAACTTGTAAGAAACCCTACAATGAATGGCCCCCTTTCAGATCTTGATATATTTATGTGACAGTTGGAAATGTTTCCCTCTGACAGTTTTGAAAAGAACAATGCTTCATCTTGCAAGGGGGCGAGCATAGACATCCCCATTTTCCTGTCTGAACAGGCTTAGTGTTTTTCTCTTAACAAAGCAGCCAAAGATCACCACCTGCAGGAAGAAACCTTTTCAATAGCGAAAGAATACTTCTGTATTGACGCGTGGACCACCCATGTGATCCCCCACTGCGAGGGTTTCCCTGCCTTCCCTCACAATGACCGTCCAACCCCTCGAACACTTCAATGCGTTCCCACACAGTGGGGACAAAAGGAAACCTGTAACATAACTCTTAGCAGAAAACAAACTTACAGTTCGACATAACGAAACTGCATTCTTCCGAAGAAAAACCTATTCTCACTGAAATTTTCGGACCGCACACATCTTTGACTTTGCACTAGCCATTAAGCGGAAGGGTAATGAGGCTTTTACATTCACAAGGCTTTATCGGTCCACTTTTCCTGTGTCATGTTTTCTAGTTTTTGTTCTTTATTTATCTATTTTGTTTATTTTGGATTCCTTATGGACTTCAATGATGTCCCGCACAATCAACGCAAGCACTATCTCACGATCTTTTACGCTCATAGAGTTCTCTCTACACACGTTTCTTACTGTGACATGGTTGTTTGCATTCTGTTAATCCTCATGAAAATACTGGCTTATACTCGCATTTAATTTCAGTATTATTTTATAAATAACGTTATTTTATACTTGCAACATTCATTTTGTGTATAGTATCATGTTCGACGATCAGAGAGGCTGTTTCTCGTTTCTTTCAAGCAAATTTAAGCTTTGACAACATGTTACTTAAGCTGAAAATATTGTCTCGTCTGTTACCCTCACGCAACTTTCTCTACTCTTGCCCTAACAATTAATACAAAATGTTATTTGCACTAACATCTTCGTGTTAGCTGAGATAAACGTTTTCACAAATTATCTCCCTGCTTATTTCCTTTTATGTGCAAGGGGGATATTAGAGTAAGGAAGGCTTTGTGTACTGATCAAAAGCTACATGCAATTCCACTGAAAAAGCATTCACAAGGGAATTTTTTGGGTCCATCCACATCTCTTGACTTCGCATTTGTTTATGTTCCCAAAACTCAACTAAAATCATGGAAATATCTCCAAAAAATCCTACAGGCACACGCACATACTCACACGTAAACACACACACACACACACACACATACACCCCGCACACATGCACACAAATACACATGCACACCTACACACATGAATGCACAACCACACACACATACACACACACACACACACACATGCACACACAAACAGACATACATACGCGCAAACACACGCACAAAACCGCATAAGCTTCATTTATAATTTCCTTAAATTAAGGACTTTATGTTAGCCAATGCATCACTTTTCACAAGGATACTCTACTCAGTTTTCTTTGTGAAATATCCGGGGTGTTTAAGAGGACACTTATTTATACATTTATTTTCTTATTTATAGGATCTTACGAGATTACTATGCTTGTTTAATCCTAGCAAGTAATATTTTCTAAATCGCACCAAAGAATAACGATACCACAATGCAGGAACAGTAAGCACCCCGAGGAACGTAGATGAATCATTGAACCATCAGCAATACAGGTTTCAAAGTAATGGGCAAATTTCAAACACTAAGTAATATCTCGCCTTATTATTAGTTTCTTTATTGACAAATTCGAGAGTTCTGGTCAAAGTAATTACTGCAATAACATATGTTAACATATATAATAACCCCTTTCAATCATACAGAAAATTCTTTTGACTTCATTTCTACATAAACACAAATATTAAAAATCTGATGTGTTACACTCACGTGACTTCTACCCTCTTGTACTTCCCATTCTTACAAAATCTTATTCCTATATCTTCTTCGTGTTAGTTGAGATAAACATTTGTACAAATTATCTTATTGCTTATTTCCTTGCAGGTGCAAGGAGAATGTTAGAATACTGCAGGCTTTTCTGCCATAGTCTAATGTTTAAAAGCTTTGAGATTCTGTTGTCTTTGCACACTTAAGATATAAAAAATGAACAACAATGATCCATTTCACGAAAGTTCTAAGTTTTTCCGAAACTCACACACATAACAAGGAATATCTCCGAAATGATTCACACTACAAGAAAATTTATTCAGTCAAAAATTGTGTATTTTAGCAAGATCTATATTCTCTATAGTATGATTTGGTCCATCTCTAACGGTTTACCAGTTATGCAAAAGTCGCCCAGAATAAATACGACTACAGGGGCTATAGCCAGAAAATTCAAGATATACATTTCATTTATCAAAAAAATATCTCAAACATATGACATTTTAATCAAATCGTTAGAGCAATTTCCAAGAAAGTCAAAATTTTCGAAAAATGTTCCATGTAAAGGGTAGTTAAGGGGGATATTTTCTTTTCAAATTCTTCGTGGCGCATCCTTGAAAGACATTAAACTTAAAAACTGACTTTGGTTTAACCGAATTTTCGTTCTGAGTTATGCTGAGCACAGACTGACACACACACACACACACACACACACACACACACACATGCCTACACATACACACACACATTTTTAGCAAACACACCTACACTCACACACACATTTAGACATGCACACACACGCACACATACACACACGAGCATACACACACATACACACACACACACACGCGCAGACACCCCCACTTACACACATACACTCACACACATGCACACATACACACGCATACACGCACCTTTTTGTAACCTGCTTTTTTGGATTCAGGGGGCCTCGAACATATATTTCCGGTGAAATCTTGACTTCGAATTTTTGGGTGGAGTACGATACTTCCCCTATTGACCAGTAGAGAAAGTAAAAATAGAGGTTGCGACAACTGAGCATAAAAAATACACAACGCTAATTTCATTTCAATATATGAAACTCCTGATATTATTCTTTGTTATCAAATGATTAAAAATTGAAGAGACAGAATAATGAAAATTTCATTCATCTTACCCTTGCTATTGAATAAAGTTAGTGAATGAGACCTGATGCTCTGAAATTATTTATTTTTTCTCAAGTAGTAATAGATAAGGGGTTAATAAAATATCAACAGGAACTTTTTGTCACTAGATGTAAGTTTATTTAATAAGTTTGCCGGTTTATAGCAGGTTTGTATAAAACAATTGTACTATTAAATCTTACAATCCAGAGGCTTTTAAGGGGAGAATATGTTTGGAAACATCTCAAAGAATGAGTGAAAACTGCGTACCAATATTCATTACAAATACAAACCAAAACGGATTGGGGATTGTAGACAGAATACAAAACGAGCTCTATGGTGTTAAAGGAAATTAAAGACGCAAAACTCCTTATGCGACTTAATCCCTGGGAATGACTGATGGTAGCATGGAGATGGGAACAATAACATACATTCCATAATGGCAGGTAAGCCCATTTTATTATACTTTAAAGAAACATTTTGGTGTCTTTCTACGAGTGAAAGTCATTAAATAGGAACAAAATACGCAGAAAAAGTTTTTATATGTTAAATGACATGTATTTCCTTACAATGGACTTGAAATTATCAGCTCATCATTCATTGCCTTTACACATTGAAAGATTAAGTCAAAGTGGAAATCCGAACTAACGATGAAATTGCCAAATGTAGGAAAACACGATAACTTTTTTTTCCCACTATTCATTAAATGTTTTCTTTTGTTGTTATTTTTATTATTATTCTTTTATTCTTTTGTAGGAAACATCGACAGGGCAAATGAATCTAACACGAGCATCAATGGCTCGCCCCTGGACGTTGCACAACACGACTTGACAAAGTTACAATGCCAGTTAGGCCCAATAAATGCAGTTGTGATAGTTGTAAAAATATTTCATCACTGAAAAGTCTACTGGGGGAAATTCAAGGTAAGAATTATTAAATATTGAAATGCTAGTTTATATTGTTCCTTATTTGGCTCATTGTAGGAATTCCATCGTAAGCAATTTTTGTGTACATTCTGTCTTCCAGCGTTAGCATTTCAGCTCCAAACCATATGTTCAATCGAAATATCATATATGATATTTTGTTTTTCATCATTCATCTGACTTATAGTATCCCTTTTAATACTCTCTTCTTCATATCAAAGTGACTTATCTCAAATAATCTGTCTCTAAGCCAAAAACATTTTCTTTTATACCTGAATTAAATATAGTCTTTTTTTCAATCTTTAATAAATGTTCACTTGCTGAATATGAATATCCACTTCAAATATTATAACACCATTAATTAATTTTATTGTTTCATCTTACTTCAGGCCCATATGAACCAATGGACCTTTCATTGAATCGCCAGCCTAAGGAGCAGCACACCATGAGACCTTCACAAACAGCTTTACACAGAGAATCAGCGCAAAAGAGGGAATTATACCATAAATCACTTTGCGATTGCAAGATCGCTAATCAAGCTGGGAAGAGCACATCTTCTTCAATATCGCAGAGTAATAAGCAGCCGCATGAAAACACCCATCAGATTACAGATGAACAATTATATCAACAACGCAAGTACAGCTGGGAACCTTCAAATAAAAGATGTCATACTCATACAAGGGAGCAATTCAACAGCCCGCAGCAAAGAACTCAACAAAACTTAAAGGAATTGATCGAAAACAAGACAAGGATATGTATTCATACCTGTGAAACTATGAAATGTGATACTTTGAAAATTACCATAGAACTTATTTTATAATTCAATAAGATTTCTTAGAACAGATAACCACCTCTTATTGAGATACGTTATTGACTTTGGCAGGGACTCTAGGTCATATCTAACGACAGTAACAATCATTCATCATGTAATTCATGCTTAGACTGCAGAGTCGCAGTTATCAGAAGTAACAGGTATTCTATTTTATTCCAAGGGCGGAAAAACAGCGTGATAGACACAGAGAGAGAGAGAGAGAGACTGCCTGTTATGTGCAGGTGTTTTACCATATTTATGAATTCTGAATAATATCCACAGGCATTTAGCCTGAAGCAGTATCTACTTATATTGTGAAATCATCAATTATGTTGAAATGTAAAACGATTTTGATTCATTTAATAAAATTTATGAATAGAAATATCAGCGTTATCATTTAACCTGTCGTAACCTATCCTAGCCTAAGCAAGCCTACCCTATCCAAATTTAGCCTATCTTAACTAGGAATGCATGCAGGAATAACATAATGCATGATATAAATTAACAAAAGAACATAATTACAATCAGATAATTTTATTTAACTTATAAAGATGAATACACTACCATTACCATTCAGAAAGCAAGCATATACTATTGAAAGACAATACATATATTTTCATTTCATTTCTTAATCATTCAATGATGCCAGTCGATTTCAGTTCATTGATAATTCCTTGAATTTCCTTATAGTGATTCTGTCCGGTCGATTCTTGTGACATGATTAATAATCGTAAACGTTTTACTAATTCATTTGGATCGAACCAAGGATATTCCATGCGAAAAGCAGCACTTGATGAGGGAGCATCTTGCATGTTATCGGAGACTTGGAGATTATTACTTTCTTCCAATGAAGTCATGTTTCCAGATGTTTTTACAAGGACGCTTAGCGTTGATTTTCCATCTTCATTATTAGATGTTTCATCAATCCCAGACTTTTCACTCTCTTGCAACGGAAATGCCCCTGATTCAGAATTAGCTATATTGTTCACAGGAGCATTAGAAACTTCTTTCTTGCATACTTTATTATGGCGTTCAAGCCTACTCGTTGTCCTATTCTTTAAAGTCTGCCCACACTCACAGCATTTGAGGAAACGATGCTTTCCAAGACTAATATATGAAAAATTAAGTCTTGCATATTTTGAGCAATACAACCTTTTACTGTGATCACTCATAGTGAAATGCAGCTGAAGCTGACAATAACCGTTTTAAGCAAAAGTTAGAGATGCTCGATATTTTATACATTGATTGTTCATATGTCAAATATAAACTCGCAACAATGCAAAACAATTTAGTGTAAGCAGACACCCTAAGTAACCACAGGTGACCAGATGAGGTGACCAAGGGTGACCAAGGGTGACCAAGGGTGACCATGGGTGACCACGGGTGACCAAGGGTGACCATGGGTGACCAAGGGTGACCATGGGTGACCAAGGGTGACCAAGGGTGACCAAGGGTGACCATGGGTGACCACGGGTGACCAAGGGTGACCATGGGTGACCAAGGGTGACCAGATTAGGTGACCAAGGGTGACCAAGGGTGACCAAGGGTGACCAAGGGTGACCACGGGTGACCACGGGTGACCAAGGGTGACCAAGGGTGACCAGGGGTGACCAAGGGTGACCAGGGGTGACCAAGGGTGACCAAGGGTGACCAAGGGTGACCATGGGCGACCACGGGTGACCAAGGGTGACCATGGGTGACCACGGGTGACCAAGGGTGACCATGGGTGACCAAGGGTGACCATGGGTGACCAAGGGTGACCATGGGTGACCATGGGCGACCACGGGTGACCAAGGGTGACCATGGGTGACCACGGGTGACCAAGGGTGACCAAGGGTGACCAAGGGTGACCAAGGGTGACCATGGGTGACCACGGGTGACCACGGTGACCAAGGGTGACCATGGGTGACCAAGGGTGACCAAGGGTGACCAAGGGTGACCATGGGTGACCACGGGTGACCAAGGGTGACCATGGGTGACCAGATTAGGTGACCACGGGTGACCATGGGTGACCATGGGTGACCACGGGTGACCACGGTTGACCAAGGGTGACCATGGGTGACCACGGGTGACCATGGGTGACCACGGGTGACCAAGGGTGACCATGGGTGACCAGATTAGGTGACCACGGGTGACCAAGGGTGACCATGGGTGACCAAGGGTGACCAGATTAGGTGACCAAATAGGTGGCCCGTGACCCAAGCACGTACGTGAGCAAAATAAGTGCAAGCTAATGTGAGACTATCAAACATTCAAAATATATAACCTAAACCTAACCTAAGCTAACATAATGTTACCTGAACCTGTTTGCTTGAATCTACACACTGTAACTATTTTAATTGAGGATTTCATTCTGCTTGCACCAACAAATATAACATTACCTAAGCTGAATTCTTCTATTTCAAACTTTTATTCTTGTAACACATGCACTAAGTCATCCCATCCCATACAAATATTCAATTTCCGTATAACATAGTCTAATCTACTCTTAATGTGTTTCATGTCTCTTAAGACACGATTCAACATTCAGAGAACAATGTCTCAGGTCGATTCTATAGACACAATTAACAAATCATTTCTGGAAAGTAATGTTATTCCACTATTCTTCCATACATCACCCCTACAGGTTATTCACACCAATCAGATAAACATATATCCTACCCTCACCTAACTCTAATCTAAATTCAAGCAAACTATTAAGAGAATGCTATTGTATTGTAGATGCTCTGATGAAGTCAATGTGATCATTTCCTCTCATATACAAGTATTCAATACTCTGAACACCAAACCTAGCTTAATATTCTTGATAGCACATAAAATCAAGCACGCCAGAAGATAATCGAAACACCTTGCTCTCAAGATAATTAATTGTGATTTATTTTATGTGCCATCAAGAATATTAAGCTAGGTTTGGTGTTCAGAGTATTGAATACTTGTATATGAGAGGAAATGATCACATTGACTTCATCAGAGCATCTACAATACAATAGCATTCTCTTAATAGTTTGCTTGAATTTAGATTAGAGTTAGGTGAGGGTAGGATATATGTTTATCTGATTGGTGTGAATAACCTGTAGGGGTGATGTATGGAAGAATAGTGGAATAACATTACTTTCCAGAAATGATTTGTTAATTGTGTCTATAGAATCGACCTGAGACATTGTTCTCTGAATGTTGAATCGTGTCTTAAGAGACATGAAACACATTAAGAGTAGATTAGACTATGTTATACGGAAATTGAATATTTGTATGGGATGGGATGACTTAGTGCATGTGTTACAAGAATAAAAGTTTGAAATAGAAGAATTCAGCTTAGGTAATGTTATATTTGTTGGTGCAAGCAGAATGAAATCCTCAATTAAAATAGTTACAGTGTGTAGATTCAAGCAAACAGGTTCAGGTAACATTATGTTAGCTTAGGTTAGGTTTAGGTTATATATTTTGAATGTTTGATAGTCTCACATTAGCTTGCACTTATTTTGCTCACGTACGTGCTTGGGTCACGGGCCACCTATTTGGTCACCTAATCTGGTCACCCTTGGTCACCCATGGTCACCCTTGGTCACCCGTGGTCACCTAATCTGGTCACCCATGGTCACCCTTGGTCACCCGTGGTCACCCATGGTCACCCGTGGTCACCCATGGTCACCCTTGGTCAACCGTGGTCACCCGTGGTCACCCATGGTCACCCATGGTCACCCGTGGTCACCTAATCTGGTCACCCATGGTCACCCTTGGTCACCCGTGGTCACCCATGGTCACCCTTGGTCACCCTTGGTCACCCTTGGTCACCCATGGTCACCCTTGGTCACCGTGGTCACCCGTGGTCACCCATGGTCACCCTTGGTCACCCTTGGTCACCCTTGGTCACCCTTGGTCACCCGTGGTCACCCATGGTCACCCTTGGTCACCCGTGGTCGCCCATGGTCACCCATGGTCACCCTTGGTCACCCATGGTCACCCTTGGTCACCCATGGTCACCCTTGGTCACCCGTGGTCACCCATGGTCACCCTTGGTCACCCGTGGTCGCCCATGGTCACCCTTGGTCACCCTTGGTCACCCTTGGTCACCCCTGGTCACCCTTGGTCACCCCTGGTCACCCTTGGTCACCCTTGGTCACCCGTGGTCACCCGTGGTCACCCTTGGTCACCCTTGGTCACCCTTGGTCACCCTTGGTCACCTAATCTGGTCACCCATGGTCACCCTTGGTCACCCTTGGTCACCCTTGGTCACCCATGGTCACCCTTGGTCACCCATGGTCACCCTTGGTCACCCGTGGTCACCCATGGTCACCCTTGGTCACCCTTGGTCACCCTTGGTCACCTCATCTGGTCACCTGTGGTTACTTAGGGTGTCTGCTTACACTAAATTGTTTTGCATTGTTGCGAGTTTATATTTGACATATGAACAATCAATGTATAAAATATCGAGCATCTCTAACTTTTGCTTAAAACGGTTATTGTCAGCTTCAGCTGCATTTCACTATGAGTGATCACAGTAAAAGGTTGTATTGCTCAAAATATGCAAGACTTAATTTTTCATATATTAGTCTTGGAAAGCATCGTTTCCTCAAATGCTGTGAGTGTGGGCAGACTTTAAAGAATAGGACAACGAGTAGGCTTGAACGCCATAATAAAGTATGCAAGAAAGAAGTTTCTAATGCTCCTGTGAACAATATAGCTAATTCTGAATCAGGGGCATTTCCGTTGCAAGAGAGTGAAAAGTCTGGGATTGATGAAACATCTAATAATGAAGATGGAAAATCAACGCTAAGCGTCCTTGTAAAAACATCTGGAAACATGACTTCATTGGAAGAAAGTAATAATCTCCAAGTCTCCGATAACATGCAAGATGCTCCCTCATCAAGTGCTGCTTTTCGCATGGAATATCCTTGGTTCGATCCAAATGAATTAGTAAAACGTTTACGATTATTAATCATGTCACAAGAATCGACCGGACAGAATCACTATAAGGAAATTCAAGGAATTATCAATGAACTGAAATCGACTGGCATCATTGAATGATTAAGAAATGAAATGAAAATATATGTATTGTCTTTCAATAGTATATGCTTGCTTTCTGAATGGTAATGGTAGTGTATTCATCTTTATAAGTTAAATAAAATTATCTGATTGTAATTATGTTCTTTTGTTAATTTATATCATGCATTATGTTATTCCTGCATGCATTCCTAGTTAAGATAGGCTAAATTTGGATAGGGTAGGCTTGCTTAGGCTAGGATAGGTTACGACAGGTTAAATGATAACGCTGATATTTCTATTCATAAATTTTATTAAATGAATCAAAATCGTTTTACATTTCAACATAATTGATGATTTCACAATATAAGTAGATACTGCTTCAGGCTAAATGCCTGTGGATATTATTCAGAATTCATAAATATGGTAAAACACCTGCACATAACAGGCAGTCTCTCTCTCTCTCTCTCTGTGTCTATCACGCTGTTTTTCCGCCCTTGGAATAAAATAGAATACCTGTTACTTCTGATAACTGCGACTCTGCAGTCTAAGCATGAATTACATGATGAATGATTGTTACTGTCGTTAGATATGACCTAGAGTCCCTGCCAAAGTCAATAACGTATCTCAATAAGAGGTGGTTATCTGTTCTAAGAAATCTTATTGAATTATAAAATAAGTTCTATGGTAATTTTCAAAGTATCACATTTCATAGTTTCACAGGTATGAATACATATCCTTGTCTTGTTTTCGATCAATTCCTTTAAGTTTTGTTGAGTTCTTTGCTGCGGGCTGTTGAATTGCTCCCTTGTATGAGTATGACATCTTTTATTTGAAGGTTCCCAGCTGTACTTGCGTTGTTGATATAATTGTTCATCTGTAATCTGATGGGTGTTTTCATGCGGCTGCTTATTACTCTGCGATATTGAAGAAGATGTGCTCTTCCCAGCTTGATTAGCGATCTTGCAATCGCAAAGTGATTTATGGTATAATTCCCTCTTTTGCGCTGATTCTCTGTGTAAAGCTGTTTGTGAAGGTCTCATGGTGTGCTGCTCCTTAGGCTGGCGATTCAATGAAAGGTCCATTGGTTCATATGGGCCTGAAGTAAGATGAAACAATAAAATTAATTAATGGTGTTATAATATTTGAAGTGGATATTCATATTCAGCAAGTGAACATTTATTAAAGATTGAAAAAAAGACTATATTTAATTCAGGTATAAAAGAAAATGTTTTTGGCTTAGAGACAGATTATTTGAGATAAGTCACTTTGATATGAAGAAGAGAGTATTAAAAGGGATACTATAAGTCAGATGAATGATGAAAAACAAAATATCATATATGATATTTCGATTGAACATATGGTTTGGAGCTGAAATGCTAACGCTGGAAGACAGAATGTACACAAAAATTGCTTACGATGGAATTCCTACAATGAGCCAAATAAGGAACAATATAAACTAGCATTTCAATATTTAATAATTCTTACCTTGAATTTCCCCCAGTAGACTTTTCAGTGATGAAATATTTTTACAACTATCACAACTGCATTTATTGGGCCTAACTGGCATTGTAACTTTGTCAAGTCGTGTTGTGCAACGTCCAGGGGCGAGCCATTGATGCTCGTGTTAGATTCATTTGCCCTGTCGATGTTTCCTACAAAAGAATAAAAGAATAATAATAAAAATAACAACAAAAGAAAACATTTAATGAATAGTGGGAAAAAAAAGTTATCGTGTTTTCCTACATTTGGCAATTTCATCGTTAGTTCGGATTTCCACTTTGACTTAATCTTTCAATGTGTAAAGGCAATGAATGATGAGCTGATAATTTCAAGTCCATTGTAAGGAAATACATGTCATTTAACATATAAAAACTTTTTTCTGCGTATTTTGTTCCTATTTAATGACTTTCACTCGTAGAAAGACACCAAAATGTTTCTTTAAAGTATAATAAAATGGGCTTACCTGCCATTATGGAATGTATGTTATTGTTCCCATCTCCATGCTACCATCAGTCATTCCCAGGGATTAAGTCGCATAAGGAGTTTTGCGTCTTTAATTTCCTTTAACACCATAGAGCTCGTTTTGTATTCTGTCTACAATCCCCAATCCGTTTTGGTTTGTATTTGTAATGAATATTGGTACGCAGTTTTCACTCATTCTTTGAGATGTTTCCAAACATATTCTCCCCTTAAAAGCCTCTGGATTGTAAGATTTAATAGTACAATTGTTTTATACAAACCTGCTATAAACCGGCAAACTTATTAAATAAACTTACATCTAGTGACAAAAAGTTCCTGTTGATATTTTATTAACCCCTTATCTATTACTACTTGAGAAAAAATAAATAATTTCAGAGCATCAGGTCTCATTCACTAACTTTATTCAATAGCAAGGGTAAGATGAATGAAATTTTCATTATTCTGTCTCTTCAATTTTTAATCATTTGATAACAAAGAATAATATCAGGAGTTTCATATATTGAAATGAAATTAGCGTTGTGTATTTTTTATGCTCAGTTGTCGCAACCTCTATTTTTACTTTCTCTACTGGTCAATAGGGGAAGTATCGTACTCCACCCAAAAATTCGAAGTCAAGATTTCACCGGAAATATATGTTCGAGGCCCCCTGAATCCAAAAAAGCAGGTTACAAAAAGGTGCGTGTATGCGTGTGTATGTGTGCATGTGTGTGAGTGTATGTGTGTAAGTGGGGGTGTCTGCGCGTGTGTGTGTGTGTGTATGTGTGTGTATGCTCGTGTGTGTATGTGTGCGTGTGTGTGCATGTCTAAATGTGTGTGTGAGTGTAGGTGTGTTTGCTAAAAATGTGTGTGTGTATGTGTAGGCATGTGTGTGTGTGTGTGTGTGTGTGTGTGTGTGTGTGTCAGTCTGTGCTCAGCATAACTCAGAACGAAAATTCGGTTAAACCAAAGTCAGTTTTTAAGTTTAATGTCTTTCAAGGATGCGCCACGAAGAATTTGAAAAGAAAATATCCCCCTTAACTACCCTTTACATGGAACATTTTTCGAAAATTTTGACTTTCTTGGAAATTGCTCTAACGATTTGATTAAAATGTCATATGTTTGAGATATTTTTTTGATAAATGAAATGTATATCTTGAATTTTCTGGCTATAGCCCCTGTAGTCGTATTTATTCTGGGCGACTTTTGCATAACTGGTAAACCGTTAGAGATGGACCAAATCATACTATAGAGAATATAGATCTTGCTAAAATACACAATTTTTGACTGAATAAATTTTCTTGTAGTGTGAATCATTTCGGAGATATTCCTTGTTATGTGTGTGAGTTTCGGAAAAACTTAGAACTTTCGTGAAATGGATCATTGTTGTTCATTTTTTATATCTTAAGTGTGCAAAGACAACAGAATCTCAAAGCTTTTAAACATTAGACTATGGCAGAAAAGCCTGCAGTATTCTAACATTCTCCTTGCACCTGCAAGGAAATAAGCAATAAGATAATTTGTACAAATGTTTATCTCAACTAACACGAAGAAGATATAGGAATAAGATTTTGTAAGAATGGGAAGTACAAGAGGGTAGAAGTCACGTGAGTGTAACACATCAGATTTTTAATATTTGTGTTTATGTAGAAATGAAGTCAAAAGAATTTTCTGTATGATTGAAAGGGGTTATTATATATGTTAACATATGTTATTGCAGTAATTACTTTGACCAGAACTCTCGAATTTGTCAATAAAGAAACTAATAATAAGGCGAGATATTACTTAGTGTTTGAAATTTGCCCATTACTTTGAAACCTGTATTGCTGATGGTTCAATGATTCATCTACGTTCCTCGGGGTGCTTACTGTTCCTGCATTGTGGTATCGTTATTCTTTGGTGCGATTTAGAAAATATTACTTGCTAGGATTAAACAAGCATAGTAATCTCGTAAGATCCTATAAATAAGAAAATAAATGTATAAATAAGTGTCCTCTTAAACACCCCGGATATTTCACAAAGAAAACTGAGTAGAGTATCCTTGTGAAAAGTGATGCATTGGCTAACATAAAGTCCTTAATTTAAGGAAATTATAAATGAAGCTTATGCGGTTTTGTGCGTGTGTTTGCGCGTATGTATGTCTGTTTGTGTGTGCATGTGTGTGTGTGTGTGTGTGTATGTGTGTGTGGTTGTGCATTCATGTGTGTAGGTGTGCATGTGTATTTGTGTGCATGTGTGCGGGGTGTATGTGTGTGTGTGTGTGTGTGTGTTTACGTGTGAGTATGTGCGTGTGCCTGTAGGATTTTTTGGAGATATTTCCATGATTTTAGTTGAGTTTTGGGAACATAAACAAATGCGAAGTCAAGAGATGTGGATGGACCCAAAAAATTCCCTTGTGAATGCTTTTTCAGTGGAATTGCATGTAGCTTTTGATCAGTACACAAAGCCTTCCTTACTCTAATATCCCCCTTGCACATAAAAGGAAATAAGCAGGGAGATAATTTGTGAAAACGTTTATCTCAGCTAACACGAAGATGTTAGTGCAAATAACATTTTGTATTAATTGTTAGGGCAAGAGTAGAGAAAGTTGCGTGAGGGTAACAGACGAGACAATATTTTCAGCTTAAGTAACATGTTGTCAAAGCTTAAATTTGCTTGAAAGAAACGAGAAACAGCCTCTCTGATCGTCGAACATGATACTATACACAAAATGAATGTTGCAAGTATAAAATAACGTTATTTATAAAATAATACTGAAATTAAATGCGAGTATAAGCCAGTATTTTCATGAGGATTAACAGAATGCAAACAACCATGTCACAGTAAGAAACGTGTGTAGAGAGAACTCTATGAGCGTAAAAGATCGTGAGATAGTGCTTGCGTTGATTGTGCGGGACATCATTGAAGTCCATAAGGAATCCAAAATAAACAAAATAGATAAATAAAGAACAAAAACTAGAAAACATGACACAGGAAAAGTGGACCGATAAAGCCTTGTGAATGTAAAAGCCTCATTACCCTTCCGCTTAATGGCTAGTGCAAAGTCAAAGATGTGTGCGGTCCGAAAATTTCAGTGAGAATAGGTTTTTCTTCGGAAGAATGCAGTTTCGTTATGTCGAACTGTAAGTTTGTTTTCTGCTAAGAGTTATGTTACAGGTTTCCTTTTGTCCCCACTGTGTGGGAACGCATTGAAGTGTTCGAGGGGTTGGACGGT
The DNA here is from genome assembly GCA_030765045.1 of Tenodera sinensis. Taxonomy (NCBI): domain Eukaryota; kingdom Metazoa; phylum Arthropoda; class Insecta; order Mantodea; family Mantidae; genus Tenodera; species Tenodera sinensis. The sequence goes on from CM060965.1 coordinate 91,942,788, forward strand.
CATTGTGAGGGAAGGCAGGGAAACCCTCGCAGTGGGGGATCACATGGGTGGTCCACGCGTCAATACAGAAGTATTCTTTCGCTATTGAAAAGGTTTCTTCCTGCAGGTGGTGATCTTTGGCTGCTTTGTTAAGAGAAAAACACTAAGCCTGTTCAGACAGGAAAATGGGGATGTCTATGCTCGCCCCCTTGCAAGATGAAGCATTGTTCTTTTCAAAACTGTCAGAGGGAAACATTTCCAACTGTCACATAAATATATCAAGATCTGAAAGGGGGCCATTCATTGTAGGGTTTCTTAACCCTCTCAGTGGGGGACCACATGGGTGGTCCACGCGTCAATACAGAAGTATCCTTTCGCTATTGAAAAGGTTTCTTCCTGCAGGTGGGCGATCTTTGGCTGCTTTGTTAAGAGAAAAACACTAAGCCTGTTCAGACAGGAAAATGGGGATGTCTATGCTCGCCCCCTTGCAAGATGAAGCATTGTTCTTTTCAAAACTGTCAGAGGGGAACATTTCCAACTGTCACATAAATATATCAAGATCTGAAAGGGGGCCATTCATTGTAGGGTTTTCTTACCCTCACATTCTTCTTTCGAAAACACATGCAGACACTAGAATAGGAGGGTCAGGGGGGACGGGGGTCATTAATTATCCTTCCTTTGTCATCCTGATCGCGACAGACCATCCACTCTCTTTTTTCGGAATTCCCACGTGTCCAAAGAAATACCCATGTCACTTAAGGGGGGAGGGGAGGGGGAGGTGGGGAGGGGGGGCGTGACTGATATGTCCCTTATGCCACTTTTTGAGCCAAAGGGAACATGTCACTTATGCCACTTCTTGAGCCAAAAGGAACACTATATGACTACTCGCCATCATCATTATATGGGGATCAGCCCATTTATTGCTTTGCCAGTAAAACACCTTCGTTCACCATGAGGAAGGTTCTACCAAGGGTCGATGTTACTAAAATTACTAAACAATTATTCATTAAAAAGGGTTTGCAGTGTTGGGATTGAATTCCCGAGGTGCCACGCTTCTATTGTCACTCCAGGTATAAACAAATAATTTAAATAGCAATGAATGTTATTGTGCCACGCCCCCTTTTTGCTTCCTCGTTAAAAGAATTTGCTATTTTGTCTGTCAGTCTCCTAAGCATTGTTTGTGTGCGCTTTTAGAAAGCTGTGCACACGAGGCTATATGTGTTTATTTTTATTGAGGTCACTTTGGTTTGAAGTGTTTACTTTTGAAACACCTCCGCAACAATGAAAATCAAAGTAAATCTTTCACTCAAATTTTCTATAGTTTACATTTTCTCATCTTGAAGGAGCATTTTATCCAAAACTATTGTATGAACAGTTATAAATTTGGCAGTTTGATAGCAAAGGTCCTACTGCATAATCCTGTGGAACAGAATTTCAATAAATATTTTAGTTAAACGTCTGTGAAGTTTTACTCGAATGGATTTTCAAGAATTATGTCAAAGCAACGACACATTTTTTTATCTAAACACGATAATATACATATATACAAATTCTGTTCCACAAGATTATATGTCGTATAGTGAAGATAACTCATAAAACTTTTCAATGAATATCTCAACTAGTTTTTGAAAAAACGCACCTTATTGTTTTAGATATCAACTATGCATTAAGACTTTCAACCAGAAGACCTTATACTTCAGCGGCACAACTAGGAATCCTAAACCACCTTGTCGAGTGATCAGGTGCAACTGTTGGCGTGCAATACGAAATAGGTACCCATTCCACAAGTGATATCCCAACCCTTTTCCACACGTTATGAATATCTTGGAGGGATTGGAAGAATTTTCACTATGCACTGAAGCTCCGTATGAGCAAATAGATATTTATATCTTGTGTACTAATTTAAGAAGACAGCACATTTACCTAAATAGGCAGTACTTTAACGCAATGGCGATTCTTCTTTTCCTCTCACTAAAGTGGCCCGGGTTAGATCCCAGGCAACCGCATGTGGGATTTGTGGTGGACGGAACTGCGCTGGGCGGGTTTTCTCCGGTTTCCCCCGCCATCTCATTCCACCGGTGCTCTATCTTTATTCCATTTATCATCAGTGTCACCGCCTGCGGTGCCGTAGTAGTAAAAGCAGGCGTTAAAGACTACAAAAAATGGTGATTCTGCCAGTTATGATATAAAATTTATTGTACTACAGAACAGACAAGCAAAGCAAATATCTTCATATTGCTCATACAATATAGAGAAAGTAAACCCTGTTGGGCATTTTCCTGACGGCATTAAGGACACCTATGAAACCTTACTTCAGATCCCATTGTCTCTTACAATGTATGTATCTTGAGTAGACGGAGAAGAATTTCAGACTTTTCCGGAGTACTTCTGCATATCCCTGCATCGTGAAAAGTTGGTTATGGAGGTTTCTATCAAACAAGGGATGAAGATTACAAGTTCAATACATAGAATGAAGATCTAATGTGTTGCACTCACATGACTTTCTCTACTGTTGTAGTAAATGTTCTTACAAACTCTTTTTCCTCTGTCTTTTACGTGTTAGTCGAGATAAACATTTGCAGAAATTATCTTATTGCGTATTTTCTTGTAGATGCAAGGGGAATGTGGGATACAGTAGGCTTTGGACGATAGTCAAATCCTTTATGAAGGCTTTGAAACTTCGTTCTATTTGCACGATCAAAAGGTAAAAAAATGAATAACGACCTCCCATTTGAGAAAAGTGTAAGGATTTCAAAACTCACATAAATAACAAGGAATTTCTCCGAAATGGTTCCCTCTACAAAACATACATTTGAACCTAATTGTGTATTTTAACAAGACATATATTTCTGTATATTAAGATTTGGTCTATCTCTTAAGGTTTAGCATCTGTGCAAAAATCATCAAGAGTAAACAAAGCTACATGAGCTATAGTCAGAAAAATCAAAATATACATTTCATTTGGCATAAAATATATCAAAATATGGCATTTTGATCAAAATCGTTAGAGCCATTTTTGAGAAAATCAAAACTTTCGAAACGTTTTCCATGTAAAGGGTAATTTAGGGTGGAGAATTTTTCTTCAGAATCTTCGCGTCGCATCCTTGAAAGATATTAAATTTAAATATCAACTTAAATACCGACTTATTTGTTGATATAGCATCGGCCAAATGTGCTAGTGATGTCTCTTTGTTCAATGTGTATCCTGCAGCACTAGAAATTTGTTCATCCAGGCATCACAAAAGTCCAGTTCACCACATACATTTTGTACTGCAACGGAAAAGTTGGTCGAACGACACAGTTAAAATCACACCAATTAGTCTTTTATGCCGATGGCGTAAATAATATGGGAAGATGGTACTCGTACTTATGTTCAAGTTTCTGTTCTTTGTTGGAGCAGATGCAAACTGAGCATTATTGAAAAGCTCAGTCAGCTGAAATAAGCGAGGCAATGCGCCAGGTGCAATATGTATATATCCTCCAATTCATAGACAATACATTTATCACAGATATATAGGTTTATTTAAGGGGAGTTATGGGTGAGATTTGGCCCATTGGGTAAAAAAAGTTGATTTTTAGATCTTTGTGTTGAAAAATTGTTCAATGTTTTGTCTATTAAAAAGTGCAATGATTTTGATGCCAGCGCCATTTTTAAAGATCAGGCGGCCATTTTTAAGCAGTGGTGCATAGTGATTAAATGGCTGGTGATTAGGCGTACGCACCCACCGAGACTGAATATCGACGGATTAGAAACTCAATCATGTAAATTATCCTTAATCTGCATCCACAAAATCACAAGTTGTCTCCGGTAGTGGTAACTAAAATTCTAGTTCCGGATCAGCGACTTGGTTCTGATCAGCTGCTAGAACGCTATGCCAAGGGTACGACACAGAACTTGAATGTATTTGTCCAAAATAGGTGTGTGTCTAGGAATAAACTTAAACTTGCAGTACTGAAAACTGTCATGGAGTTTAATATGGGGTGTGTGAAGTCAATTCAAGTGTTGAATAGTCTTAGGAATTAAAACATTTCAGTTGGAACAATATGCATTTGTCAGAAGTGCAATGCTAGAATATGTATTCAGAGTAGAAAACGCAGTGCCAGGAAACAAACACACACAAGGAGAGCCCAGAAATTGCAGAAATTGTCAGTACAGGAGAGGGTACGAGATCAGAAAGTGAAATCTATGCTGCAACACGCCTCTGATGGGGTTAGAACATTTTAAAATTTTAATGCTGTTTTTCTCAGTTTCTTTTTTTCCCAGCATTTTCACGCATCTGAAAAACTCCTTGCGTCAGAGTTCTTAAGGGATTCTTTTGAAAATTTCAGGATGTGTTCTTATTCATATAAGGCTCCAAAATTGCTCTGGGTTTTGATATCAGTCAAGTAATATTGAAGATATTCACATTCAAATGCCGATGGAAAGTTAAAAATACGTGAAATCTGTAAATATACATATTAAAAAATTTCCATATACTAAAGTACTGGTGTAAAATAAAAATCCAGAGCAAGTATGACTTTCAAGTGCATTAAGCATCAGATCACCAAGTTTCATGCCAAACATATAAAAATTGTTACGCAAGGAGCATTTTTAACCAGAGTATCATTTTAATCAATCAAAAGCTTTTAATTAAAAAACTGATTTACATGCTTCAAATTTTGTACAGCTGCATATCTAAACACTATATTAACGTGGTAAAAATTTGGTAATGCTGGCATACAAATTGTAGAATTTCCTAGACTCACCCCTAACTCCCCTTAAGATTCTTAAAGAATAATCCGTTCTCCATTTCTCTAAATTTCTGCAGATCAGTGCATGTCACCCTAATAGAGCTCGTGGAGGCGGTGGCGGTGGCAATGCGAAAGGTGGCGCTGGCGGAAATGTTGGATTTGTTGTCGGCGGTGGTGCTGGTGCTAATGGTGGTGCTGGTGGCAACGGTGGAGGCGGTGGTGGCGGCAATGCTGGAGCTGGCGCTGGCGGAAAGGTTGGATTTGGTTTTGGTGCCGGCGGTGGAGCTGGTGGCAACGGTGGAGGCGGTGGTGGCGGCAATGCTGGAGGTAACGCTGGTGGAAACTTTGGGATGGGTTTTGGTGCCAACGGAGGTGGTGGTGCTAATGGTGGTGCTGGTGGCAACGGTGGAGACAGCAGTGGCGGCAATGCTGGAGGTGGCACTGTTGGAAACTTTGGAATGCGCTTTCGTGCCAACGGAGGTGCTGGTGCTAATGGTGGTGCTGGTGGCAACGGCGGAGGCAGCAGTGGCGTCAATGCTGGAGGTGGCACTGTTGGAAACTTTGGAATGCGCTTTCGTGCCAACGGAGGTGCTGGTGCTAATGGGGGTGCTGGTGGCAACGGTGGGGTCGGCAGTGGCGGCAATGCTGGAGGTGGTGCTGGTGGAAAGTTTGGAATGCGCTTTCGTGCCAACGGAGGTGGTGGTGCTAATGGTGGTGCTGGTGGCAGCGGAGGAGGCAGCAGTGGCGGCAATGCTGGAGGTGGTGCTGGGGGAAACTTTCGGATGGGTTTTGGTGCCAATGGTGGTGCCGGTGGCAATGGTGGCGGCAATGCTGGAGATGGCGCTGGTGGAAATTTTGGGGTGGGTTTTGGTTTCAGCGGAGGTGCTGGTGCTAATAGTGGTGCTGGTGGCAACGATGGAGGCAGCAGTGGCGGAAATGTTGGCGGTGGCGCTGGCGGAAACTTTGGGAGGAGTTCTTGGTACCAATGGAGGTGGTGGTCTAATGATGGTGCTGGTGGCAACGGCGGAGGCAGTTCTGGTGGAGGACGCAAATAGATCTATCCACCAAACCCAACATAAAGAGGTGAAACTTTACAGTGAAATAAAACCGTTAGGGAGATTAAGAATGAAATAATTTAATTCATTTTAAATATAAAACTTAAACAACAACCGTTTAAACGGTTAAATAGGCGTTAAATCCAATATTCGTTAACCGGCAGACTGTACAGATTTTATAGCATATAGGAACATTACATTAAGAACAAAACCATTTAGAACCACTACTTATTATAGACAGATAAAAAAAAAGCTTATGTTCAACTAAAATATATTAACTCAAAATAGTAAAAACACGATATATGATGAAAAACACAGTTACGCCACATTGGTTACATCAAAAACTTAGTTTCTCCATTTGTTTCCGTTCCCCATATTTCGTAGGTTATCATGAATCTCACGGTTGCCCATATAGAGTCTAAACAAAATTAGTTGCTCTTCTGAAATTCTGTTGTATATTCATATGGAAATTGCTGCCTTCACTCTTGATATCAGTGTATTTTCCGTTAGCGACTCCTAGGTAGCTCTATGCAGATATGCACTGAGTGACCAACAGTCACGGGATGGATTATCGCATTAGAAAATGTGCCGTGCATGACCCAATGTTGTGGCCAGATGCAAGTGTAGGTACAATATTTGAGATATCTGTTACAGACAAGTGTGTAGCGAGTATGGCAATACTTCGCGAGTCAACCAACTCTGAACGTGAGGTAATAATTGGTGCAAGATGCATGAGTCATAGCATATCGGAGAGTACACAAGAATTTGCGTTTCCGAGTTCAACAACAGTGTCTAGAGTGGATCTTCAATATCGCAGGTATAGCGCTGCACAGGAGGACCACAGGGGATTAACAAAAGGACATCAGGTCTCCTCAGCAGAGCCATACGGGGTGCTCGAAGGGTTACTGTTTGTCAGATCGTCACCCAGTTGAAGTTTGGAAGTCTGTGAAGCTCATTTCCACTGGAACTGCAAGACTGTAAGGAATTATGTGCACCCCATAGACTTCTATAGCCGACGACCTATTCGTGGCCCTGTGCTTACACCTCGACACAGGGTTCAACGATGTGGCACATCGGTCCATTGCCATCGGCAATGGACCATAGAATAGTGGCGGTATATAGTATGGTCCGGTGAATCCCTGCTCCAGCTGCATCGACTGATGGGCGCGTGAGAGTATAGTGTATAGCCTCATGAAGCTGTGGACCTGCGCGTCAACAAGCTTGGAGGTGGCTGAGCTATGGCGTGGGATGCGTTCTCATGGTCCCATTGTCCGGCTGCAGGAATCAATGTCAGATGCAGTTTATAGGGACATTCTTTTTAACCATCTGCAATCTTCTGAGCCACTAGAGCATCCTGATGTAGATGCCATGTTTCAACAGGACAGTGCGACATGCCACGGTTCACTGGTGTCACGCAGATGGTTTGATGAGCACTTCAGTGAATTTACAACCATGGTTTGACCCTCCAGATAATCTCTCCTGAAACCAATCGAGATTTATGGGTTACTATCAATGCTGGTGTAGGCTCGATGAACCCAGCACCAACTACACAGGAACAATTTTGAGTAGCACTGCAGGATACATGAGCCCATATCTCTCCAGAACAATTCCAATGCCTTGTATAGTCGACGTATCCACGTATTTCAGCAGTTTTGAGGACTCACGGAGGAGCAGCTCGTTATTAACATTACATTTAGTGCCTTCCCTTGACTTTTGGCCACTCAGTGTATGTGCATATCAGAATTATACATATGCACGTGTCTATAAATGAATTGTTTTTTAACACACTGGTCTCATTGTCTTAAATCAAATCTAAGTACAAACTCGTTGCTATAAGACTGAAGTGCCTCTAGTGCCACTGCTATTCATAATAGCGGTAAAAAGGAATCTACAGCCGATTCCCAAATTTTGTCCGAAAATATATACATTACATCAGCAATCTTTGTACTAATATTATAGAGAGAAAATGTGTATGTACCTATACCCATATGTACATCTGTATGTATGTATGCATGTTAGGGAGAGGAAGAGAGGGAAGGGAGGGAAAGGGAGAAGGGGAGAGAGCGTATGATAAAATCAAGAACCACTCAACCGATTCTGATAATCCGTTCACCATTGAAAGCCCCATTCTTTCTGACCCATTTGGGCTGTGAATTATCCTATAATTTCAGTTCATAAGCCACTAAAACATAAAAAACGACATACAAAGACTATTAACTAGAATATCAACATATTGGAGTTAACGTATTGAAGTACACTTTGAACAGCTGAATAAGAAAGCCACAACCTAGAAAGTAGCTGTTATTCCACAGAAGATGCATATAAAATGAGATAAACTCCGTTATATTTTTTCATGCTTTCGTCACTAATTCACAGTAGAGCAAAAGAGAATTGAATATACTTATAATGCTATAATGCTATATTTATATGAGCCTGATGTAAAAGGTGTTGCTTTATTTAAGCCATCAATGATCCGGTTTTCGTGTTGTAGCTGTTGAAGAAAGGTAACACAAGTTTTGTCATTGTCAGAATATCCCAACGCGTCGCGGACTTTCCTTTTCTGCGAACAGACTTTAAATATGTCGGTCCCTATGACGTCTGTGCCTAGCTTTGTTGCTTCGTGGCGCAGGATTAAAGTCTCATTTGGGGCATGCATTTTGTGTGCTGGTAAATTTGTGTGTATCTCTTCAGGAGAGAGAGAGAGAGAGAGAGAGAGAGAGGGAGAGAGAGAGAGAGAGAGAGAAGCAACGGAAAAACAATCAGAAATACAACAGGAACACAGGGGGGGTGGGGCGGAAAAAGAGGGAACGAGAACAGGAAATGAGCTATTTTTGCAGTGGACTATTAAGTTATTGGCCACAAGCGCATGTACACCCGTATTTTTCCTAAACATATCAATAGCTCTGGTATTTTCTTAAGAAATGATTTAATGCTAGTGTTATTCATCCTTCCTTTCGTAAACACAATTTTAGTTTTCTCTCCTCAACTCCCATTTGACATCTATAGGTAGATGTCTTATTGTAATAATCACTTATATTGGTGTCTCTTACACATTTCAGTTTTAAAGCTTGTTTTAAATAGTAATTTGGGATTTACTTTTATGACACTGGCAATTTACTCTACAACTAACGCATTCGCGGAGAGGAATCCTGAAATGTTCTTGTTCATTACGCGAAGTCTGTGAAAACAACATGCACTCTGCATTATTTCTTGTGCTGCTGCTTTTGTAATATGTTTTATATTCCGACTCTGTTTTAATCTTATCTTTAGTTGCCCCAGTATATAATACTATCAATCGTTGTACTATACAAAAAAGTGCATTTTAAATTTTTGGTTGTTGATTAAAAAACTGAAGCCAGCTCCTTGATGCCTCTGTTTAGCCTGTTACTATAACTTTCGAGGGCTTAGAAGCTGCTTCAATCTCGCACAGCTAATCACTTCATCTGGTAGCGCCACAATGTGTCTAAAAGATAGGCCATATTCCATTGTATGTTATAATTTTCCTTTCCCTTTTCGTTGATGGTATCCTCAATTAGAGTGGAGATAAATTTATATTCTTGTGTTAATTTTATTCTATTATGTATCCAACGAACCTGCTCTCACTATATTTGAAAGACAACTGAAATTTGTGTGTAAGTTGTTTAATATTTCAATACAGTCATTGCTGGCATATATTTCGCTTATTTATTCCACTGTGTCTCTGTGATATCAAGGAGGTCCTCTAAATCTATGGAAAGAATAAGCTTCTCGGTTAGCTTTAGAAATATGAGAGAAATAGCATTGAAATGAACAATTAATACACTTGTCTTTTGTTTCTTTTCAGGATAAAGAGTTCTTCTTATTGCTTCTAATTCCGCCGCTTTACACGAAGAAGTGCACGTATACAGAACTACTGCAATTATGGGCACTGAAAACTATTCAGAAAATAAAGGCTCCTACAATAATCTTTTGTAACTTACAGTTGAGGAAACACACAGGACAAGCCCTAATTTGTGTTTCTTAAATGGTTTAACTTATCGTCGGCTTTCTGGGTTCTACAACTGGTCTAATAGGAAGTCGAATCTGCATGATTGTTATGTGGTATTAGGATTGCCCTAGTTGTTTCTATGCTAAAATATCAACTAGCAAGAATAGTTAACTAACTAGTAGAATACTAGTATATATCTTCTATGTGTAGCTTAATGTACCATTTCGTTGTAAGATAATGAAAACAGAAAGCTTTAATATCGCAATGTGTTTTCCGCATCCAAGTCCATGAATTCATAATGCACAGCGCTCTATAGAACGCTGAACTATTTGAAAGAGGTGTTTTTAATAGAGCTAGGCTAGATGATACTGCTGCGTGTGCTCAGCTCCTTGAAGCTCAGGTGCAAAGGCGGTTACTGAGCTTCAAATACTGAGCTTTGTGCTAGGGATGGAAGCATCAAGTGGGGCATATAAGAGAGATGAGGGAATTTTACCTGCCGTCAAAACTTATGGTAACTGTTGTGTAAGTTCTGTACCTTCATTGGGTTCATTTGTCTCAGAGACCATAAAATAGGAAGTCGCTTTCACCACACAAATAGCGGCGGGGCTGGTGTTTTAGAAGACATGTGTTCGGGCAAAAGCGCCAGAAGTCCGTACATATTTACCTCTTAAGTCCAGCACGGATTGGTTTGAGGGAATCGAATATCTCTCGCCTTCGACATAACAGACAGAGCTAAGCACATATATTTCTCTTTCTTTTGGCAGGAGACAGGTAAGTCCAAATACGGTATAACTATTGCTGATGGTTTGAATTTAGATCATCTGAAGACAACTGCTTAGAAATTCCTACGACAGCTCATCGCAGTAATTCCAAGTGCTTATATCAGATGAAAGTCATACACTGATACATCCTTTCCAAAGCCCAAGCAGCTTTTATAGTGAATTTAGATATTAATTACTATAATCAAATATAATTAACACATGAGTGCATTTTAATTACTGAAGGTAAAAGGTAAGAACGAAGGAAATAAACTTATTCTTTTGTGCAAGAAAGTTAGTTCTATCCAAGTACCTTCAGAAGAGATAGTTTGATGGTCTAGTAGTTGTGTAGTTATTCCTTTGACAATTGTATCTTAAGGCTGCTGGCGAACTCACGATGACAGTATGTGGCAAAAAACTGAAACTTTTATGACTTCCTTATTTCATGCCCTTAAAACAGCTTTTATATTGTGATTGTACCAAGTGTTTTAAGCCGCTTGTATGACCTTCAATGTTAAAGGCGTGTATATAAATGGAACATTAAAAAAATAAAAATGGTCGAATTTAAGTATTTAGGATGTAATATATCATATAAAAACAAATTGATCTATTCAAAAAGTGAAAGTTTGAACTATTTTAAAAGAATATGCTCGTGAAACTTAGTGAATAAGTCATATTAAAAGAATGAATAGAGAGCGATTACCGTTCTATTTTAATAACTACAAACCAATAGGGAAAATAAATGTTGGAAGGTCATATAAAAGGTGGCACGAACAAGATATATAGATTGCTACAGACAAATGCCTAATGCATGAGGGAAGAGGAAGAAGAAGACTGTGTTTCAAGTCATATCAATATTGTGTAAAAATACACAATGAAAATAATTATTTGTTATGGTACAGTAGGAGACAATCTTATTTTGGGGATTCACGGAACACTTTACATTCCCAACATATTATTCGGAAATTAACATTTGTTATTTTCAACTTCCTCATCTGGAAGGTTTCAAAATATGTCACCTGTCAGCTCACCATTCAGCAGGTAAAACAGCATATCCTCTTAGAATATTTTAGACATCTGATCTGAAAGCAAAGAAACTAATTATTGTTATTGCAGAATTTTGCACATAACCTCATTTACTACACTATAAACTGCCATCGCCTTCTCCCACTAGGGCCATATGGAAACGACACTTTTTTGAGTTCATCGTACACAATGCAGTTCACTATATTATTGTAATATTGTTTTTTGTTATCACATTAATCAAAAGGTATAGTACAATAATACTTTAATCTTGGGGTTTCTATTACTTTGGATTTATTAGATTAAATTCACACACAGATTGACACTCATATTTCCAGACTCCAGGGAGGATGGGGAATAATCCCAGTTAAAGAAAAATTCTCAGCCTTTCAGCCAGGAATCGAACCGGGGACCCCTTAGGCAGCAGGTAGGTGCTCTACCGACTGAGCTACGGGACCAGACGGATCAGATGCCTCCGGTTAATTTAAAACTTCCCCTATTTCCAGGGTAACTTTTATTTTGTACTGCTGTTTACTATGGCTCGTTGTTTCGACACTCCTCTGGAACTCTGCACTCTTGCTATGGCTCGTTCAAGCTCGCATTTCTTGTATTTGTTGTACTTATTTTTGATAATTTAATCAGTACTAACAACATGGGAATGCGAAGAAGGTGTATTAAAAACAAAGGATATACAATTCGTTAACTACATTTCTCGGAATTAGTTTTAAACTCAGAAAACTACAAAAATCACCTCCTTATTTCCATTCATAATTTCTTGCTGCACCTATCTGTGTTATGCATCTACAAGGAACTCCCCAACGATCTCGACGGCAGCACTTGGTACGATTATTAGCTGGCAATCGGCAATCTGTAACAGAGTAAATTGAACTACTATATCTCATTCCAAGATTTATGAATCCTGAATTAACATTTAAATTGTTGATGCCATATCTACTCTGGATTTTCTTGAGATTCAACCCAAGGTAGTTGCTTTAGAAAATGAAATAACATTCTGATAACAGGAACCATGTACACTCCAGAAGCGACCAAACGTTTTCTGTAGTATTCAACGCCAGAAGCCTTGAAAAGTCAAGAATATAGTGATTCCATTTATTTTATTAAACCTTCAAAATTCTTCCTGTAATGAAATGTTCCACATTCTTCTCAATTAGCATAGGGGCCCAAATGACCTAGCTGTCGACGGGCCCTTAAACTGCACTCACTCACTCACTCACTGACTGACTGACTCACTCACTCACTCACTCACTCACTCACTCTCTCACTCACTCCATTCACTCACTCCACTCACGCACCCCTCACTCACTCACTCACTCACTCACTCACTCACTCACTCACTCATTCACTCATTCATTCACTCAGTCACCCAGTTACCATATGATTGCCAAAGAAAGTGTTTTAAAATGTCATTGATACAAGTTTTAAGCCGGCTGTGGTGCAAATATTATACTTTAACATGATTTCTTTCTTTTAGACTGGAGATTTAACCAAGTTTTTACTAGAGGTGGTTTAATATTATTGTTATTAAGTTCATTTTTCCTTTCCGTTTTAATCAAAAGTTTAATGTTCAATGTATATCTACTCAACTTAAATTCTTTTGGGTCTTCGAAATTGATTAATAGCCTAACAGCAGAGCCATTTTTACTTTCTCTACTACGTATACGTGTGGTATTCCACCCAAAAATTCGATGTCGAGATTTCACCGGAAATATATTTTTGAAGACCCCTGAATAAAAAAAAAAAAAAAAGTAAATAAAAAAAGATCCACGCGCGCGTGTTTGTGTATATGTGTCTCTCAGACTTTGGACAGCATAATTCAAAAACGACAAGTCGGTTAAAAATCAAAGTTGGTATTTAAATTTAACATCTTTTAAGCATGCGACAAGAAGATTTTGAAGAAAATTCCTCCACCCTAAAGTACCTTTTATATGGAAACTTTTTCGAACATTTTGATTTTCTCGAAAATTTCTAACGATTTTGATTGGAGTAGCACATGTTTGAGATATTGTTATGACAAATGAAATGTATATTTTGAATTTTCTGGCTATGGCTCATGTAGTTCTGTTAACTTTGGATGACTTGCATGACTGGTAAACCGTAAGTTAGATCAAATCTTACTGTACAAAAAAGCACACAATTTATGTCCAAAATTTTTTTGTGGAGTGAACCATTCCGGAGATATTCCTTGTTATTCCTGTGAGTTTTGGAGAACCAACTTTCGTCAAATGGAAAATCATTATTCATTTTTTATATGTTAGCTGTGGAAAGAGGACGGAATTTGAAAGCTCTAAAAGATTTGACTATCGTTCAAAGTCTACTGTATTTTCATATTCCCTTGCACCTACAAGGAAATAAACAATAAGATAATTTGTACACATGTTTATCTCAACTAACACGAAGAGGATATAGGAAATAGTTTGTAACAATTGTGAGTAAAACAGTAGAGAAAGTCATGTGATTGCAACACATCATATTTTTTATTATTGAATGCACTATGAAATATCTGTGAAAGATTATTTTACATTGGCAGGTGTTTAATTTTTATTCATGAAAATATTTTATTTATCCATAGAGTATAGATTGACGGACATACAATAAAAGTGCCACGTTCCTAATTTGAAAGTATTCTACAGCATCCATGGCATTCTACTGAATGTTGCACCATGTATTGGTACCTTAACGTATCTTTACCTCTTTTATGTTCGTTAGTGTCATGACTGTGGCTTTCCTATCATAGATGGTTGATGTAAATTAATTCCGGTTACTCCAAATTCTCACCAGGGATTTTCGTTTGAGTATTTCCACAAGACATGGCGTGATGGACTATGCTCTGGTCTCTGCCCTCTCTTCTATATACACATAGGACCTGCTGTTTGGTTTTCTTGAGCAGGCCTCCTTGTCCCACTTTGGACTTCCTGAGATTCACCTGTCCCGAGAAAGGCACTGAGGGCGCTCTTACTATACTCTGGTTGCCTTGGGGAGAGCGAGTGGTTTCCCGGGCTGGTTGTGATCCCATGTTATTAGTTTATGGACGCAATGTCATGGTGGCTGTATGAAAACAGGTAGGGTTGCCCCTTTGGAGGAGCTTTTCAATCGTAAGTGTTTTGCTAAATTTGACAAGGCCTGGCAGCTGAGATTTTCTATGTGCATTTCGATTTCGTTTTGAAGGCACGTTTGCTCCGGAAATAGTTTAACCACAGATTCATATAACTTTAATAGGCGTTTATCCCACTTTTAAACTACATCTTGAGGACTAAGTTTAATTTTAATATGCTTATGTAGTTTTAATCCTCTATTATTAGCCACTTGTATTTATGCATAGGAACATGATTTTTCAAAAGTAGTTTCAGGTCAAATTGGACACGATAGGATTATAGCCTCCTGCCTCAAATCTGCCTTAGTTCAAACCATGTAATGATTGTATGCATAGAACCCTCGTTAAGCAGATGTATGTATGTGTGTGTGTGTGTGTGAGAGAGAGAGAGAGAGAGAGAGAGAGAGAGAGAGAGAGAGAGAGAGAGAGTGGAGTGTGGAGTTTAAGGGCCCATCGACAGCTGGGTCATTTGGGCCCCGAGAGAGAGAGAGAGAGAGAGAGAGAGAGAGAGAGAGAGAGAGAGAGAGAGAGAGAGTGAGGATGTATGTAGCACATAGGTAACTTTTGTAATTAACTGTTACCACATAGCTAGGAATTAACGCTTGAATTTTGTCTCTTTCTAAAGGATAATTTAAATGAATGCTATCTTAAAATTGTATTCGTAAATCTGACTGGTAGTGTTTTATTTTATGCTGTAAATTTGTGATTTTCTGTAATTTCAACCCGAATTAATTTCTTCAAACGTCGCTTCCCCAAAGGAATAATGTATTTTCGTTATTAAGCCAGATCTCTTTATTAGATGTGGCTGATAATACAATTTTTCACTTAATGGTGCACTTTGTTTATCACAGCCATAAGATGAAAGAATTATATGCACAATGTGAGATTCTAAGACTCAACTTTGGATTCCTCTTGGTTTAATTTAATTGCGTTTATTATTTATTAAAACAGATTATATGTTAGAGATATTGTTCTGAGTATTTATTTCCAATATTACATTGCTTACCTTTAAATCCATTGCTTTTGAAAAGAGTTTTTGTGTTAGTTTGATTATATTAGCTTTATCTTGCAATTTAGGGCACATTAAACATCCAAGTGAATATGTTGCTTTAAAATAACTGGCTTAGGAAGGTAAAGTAATGCTCTAGGTAGTTTGTATTAGGGCGGTCAAAACTTGTGGGCTGTTGGTGGATAATTGCGTGCCATAAATCCGGTCACACATAATTTTAAAGTAGCTACACCAAACTTGCATTACGTTAGATTTGGTTTATTCTAAGGTCGAGCCGTTTTCTAGCACACGTAAGTTAATTCTAGCCTATCATTTTAAATACTTATAAGTGAATAGTTTGGTGAAGGTAACTTTTAATTCTGCAAGGCTAAGCAATTCCGCGTGTGACTAACTGACATTTACACTACATTTTCTTCTTAAAATGTCTGTCTAATGGTCAATATAGGTGTAAAAATGTTATTTTAACGACATATGATGACAGAGAATACATTGGCGGTTGTGATAGGGAATATAAAAACCTTAAAAAGTGAAACAATTATTTAATAATGACCTACAGTTGACAAAAATGTCAGTTAGTCACGAAAAGTTTAGCGCTCATTATTAAATAATTGTTTCACTTTTTAAGGTTTTTATATTCCCTATCACAACCGCCAATGTATTCTCTGACGTCATATGTCGTTAAAATAACATTTTTACACCTATATTGATCATTAGACAGACATTTTGAGGAGAAAATGTAGTGTAAATGTCAGTCGCATGCGGAATTGCTCAAATTTAAATGAATAATTCTATGGGATTAAGGTCAAATGTTTCAATACTGCTAACTGAACCGTTCGTAAAAGGAACTTTGAATTTTTTAGCGATGGTAGTAATAAATGATTGATGAAAGTGACCTTGAATGTGGCAATGCTATGGATTGAGCAGTTTGTTAAAGAAATTTGAATTTCTCAATTCTGGTAACTTAAGGGTTGTTGAAATACTTCATTGTTTCTTCTTTATTTTTTTTTTTTTTTCATTACCTGATTAGAAATCACTGTGTAGTCTGTGAAAAATCCTGTCAAATGCACAATCAATATGCCATTCGCATTTTGGATGAAGGTTATAGCTTTTTTTACAGGTCGACATAAACTGTTAGCATTTTCCACAATGAAAATCAGCATTTGGCATGTATATGCATTTCGGTTTCATAGAAGCATTATACAGAGTGGAAGGGAACTCATTACATTCCTTCTAATATGTGCTGCATAGAAGCATTACAGAAAGAAAGTGTAATGGCATTTTGTTCTTTGGTCAGCTAATTTCGAAAAAATAAATGGTCATTGCTCCAAATTGGATGTGTAATTCAACAAGAATGTACGAAGATAACAGTTTGTTATTTGTAAGATGCACAGAGTAACTTATTTCTGACATAGATTCGGTAGTAATTATGGGACATCACACAGGGTTTCGAAATAATGAAGAACTTAACAGAATTGAAGAAATACTCAGAGTAGCTTTTTCAGACGTAAGTTAAATCGACAACGTTGGTCAGGAAATTGACCTGGTTTGTGGATGTAACCAGGTCGGGTACTTTTGCTTTCGTTTAATGTTTTGGGAGATAACGCTTGTGATTGGTCTACACTAGCACAGTAAACACGGAAGGACGAGGCACGGTGTGTGTTTATGTTACGTTCTCAACACCTTACGGTGCTTATTTATGTACTGAGCTAGGGAAAGTGACACCCACACAATGTGCAGTGTTGCCAGCTTGTTTTCGACAAAACTAAAATACCTCCGTAGGAAATGGCCAGATACAAAAATGTAAGATACAAAATATGTTTCCAATACCGAGATCTACCACTGGTTTAAATTAATGTAATAACTTCCCTTCCACCCGGTATTAATCTGAAGTGTTAAACTCACATGACTTTCTCTACCTCTATCGTTAATTAGTAGCCATACAAATTACTTTTATGAAAGTTTGTTTTCTCGTCTACTTCATTTTAATCAAGGTAAACCTTTCCGGAAATAGTTACATTATAGTTTCATTATACATACAAATAGAATGACGACAGTGAAACATATTAGAACTATGTAGGCACTAGACGCTGACTTGAAAATTTTTTGACATCGCCAGAAATAACAGAAAATTGGCAGGACTGCTAAAGAATGACTAAGTATTGAACAATTCGAAGCACTGCGTTCTCTAATTAATTTTCTAATTAGTTCACACTTTGGACGGTAGAAGGCACTTTGTGGCTGTGTCGTTCATAAGGAAGAGTTGCCAACTTCTGAGCGGGAGAAAAAAAAGAAGAAAGAAAAAATGAGTATGAGGCGAGCGGAAGCCATAGGTTTCATAATTTACATGAGGTTATGTTAAGAGTGTGTGTGTGGGTGTGGGTGTGTGTGGTGTGTGTGAGAATTGCTTTCAAATGCAGCTATTGTCGTGGACTGCTCCAATACACCTTCTACACCAGCGTAGCATTAACAAATTGAATACCTTGTTGACATTTAGCTATGAATTTTGTGTATGAGAAAGTGTCTTTAAAAGAGAGGGCTGATGGATGACTGATTTTAAACTGCTCATACCTCCTCTTAAACAACGATATATGCATTTAAGTTCCTGCCTTCAGCATTTCATTCAGAAGGTATAGGGAGTGATTCAAAAATACTTTTACATTAAAAGAAGAAAAAAGTTCATGCGAACATGGTACTATAATTCAGTATTTTGTCGTTAATGGAAGCTTCCTTTCATAACTCTTCAACACATAACCTATAACAAATGCCCTAAATGACCTTGATTCTAGACACGCTAGCACTTGTCGAGTCATGGACTGTCGCGTCCTTTCAAACGCTAGGGATGATGTCGAATGGTTTCGCAGGCTTCTATATCGCGCTATCTGATACACCCTTTAGCCTAGCGTCCATACCATGCCCGTCTCAGTGTGTACCTCACATTCAAGAGGTCCCGAGTTCGAATTTGGGTTAGAGAAGAAGGCAGAAGGGTTTTTTCCCCCGAGGTTTTCCCTGATCCTAAGAAGACGAATGTCGTGTAACTTAAAGCTGTATGGATCTTGGGCTCATTTGAGCATCATTTCACCAATTTTATTCATTCATAGTCTGATATGTAATTGCGTTGCAGGGCGTTAATATACAAAAGAACAGTCCATTACCATTCGCGCGGCCATACATAAAAATAATGCCTGTCTGTTCACGAAATGAATATCCTGTCATGGTCGAACGAAACTCATAATTATCTCAGTACTGATATACACACAATTGAAACATTGAAGACACTAATGGCAACTATAAACAAGTATCCGTGGCAACACTTCGCCACTACGCAGGATACAAGGAAGTGAATGGCTCAAAGCCTTCTGTGTATGAGTATATAAGTTTGAGATTGGACCTGGAAGACCATTGAATGTCAACTGCCATTAATAACGAGAAAAAAAGTATCATAGGATATAATTATATTAATATGAACTTTCCTTCTTTTGATGAAGCAATCCATGCCCGAAGTCTGTAAATGTACTTTTAAACCACTCTGTATATGTAACCGTACCGAATTATAAGTACATAAAATTGTTTTAGAGAAACCTACATTTTTTGTGAACTACGTTTTCATATATCGCTCAAGGTTTATCAGTTAATGTATTTACTTCGTGGTGAATGAAGAGGACTTCACAAGATATTCTCCAAAAATCCAAGACATACGTTTCGTTATATACACCATCTTAATATATGGTATATGAAACAAACTTGTTAGATATCTTTTAAAACATGGAAAAAAATCCATACGTTTGCGAAAGAGGGGAGGTTGGATCTACCTCCTCCCGCTTTATACGGACTTTGCCACTCTTTAACACTCAGACGTACATTGTGTTGCAGTGACGGCTTGGTTATATATACGTTATATTTGTTCGTTTGATTTACGAAAACGCTTTCAAATCTTATGTGATAAACGTCTGTTTACTAATGACTTATTTGGTACTGCTTAGGTTTGAGAGGTCTATCAATATTTGGCGACAAAGTCGAATAGCATACAGCAACTGGTCGTCGCGTAACCTATTGCAATAGACTTTAAACATAGTTCAATTTGAGGAAATTGTTCCAAATGTATGTGCAGTTTTACTCGCTCTTGTACAAATTATTCTTGCAAATGTTATTTCTCTATCTACTTCGTGTTAGTCAAGATAAACATTTGTAGAAATTATCGTGTTGCTAATTTTCTTGTAGGTGCAAGATGAATGATATTCAAATTATTAAGAGCTAGTTGCAATGTGAGGTCTTTGAAATTCCGTTCTATATGCAAGGCCAAGAGATAAAAAAATGAAACGAATAAAATATTTTAATTTAAATATTGGCAAATTCAAACAAATAATGAAGAATATCGCGAAAGTGGTTCATTCAAAAGAAAACAAGGGTCTTTCATATAAATTGTGTGTTTTAACGTGATACACGTTTTATATTTAGTATGACTTTGTCTCCACTGTTTAACATTTATGCAAGTGTCATGCAGAATGATGGGGTTTTCTGAGGTATGACTTAGAAACTGCCATGGAATCGACTGTTTGTGTCCGTCACTGGATACTGACTGCTGTAATTCTATATGCCACAGGCACTACCTGATCAATCCTCCGAGTTTAAACATCGCTGATCTAATGGGTAGTTTTTATTGGGGGGGGGGGATTTTCCTGAAATTCTTGGTGTCACATCTTTGGAAAACACTGAACTTATATTTGTATTTACCGACATTTATTTTATACTGTTTGCATACACCCACCCACACCCACCCACCCACACACACATACATACACACAGACACACACACGGACCGTTTTCTAGAAATGCTTCTTTTATTTGTTCGGGGGCCCTTAAACACGCATTTCCGGTGACATATCGTTGGGTAGAATGCAATACCTTCTCTATGCATTATGTATACAAGCGGAGAAAATAGCAAAGGCTAGTTATATTTACTCTTATTTTTTCAGCTTTATCCTTAATTTAGAGTTAAAGCTTGAAGTATACGCTTAACTTACCACAACCATAACGTAGAACAAAATGAAAAGTATTAAGGTTCTCATTGCGAAGAAAGTAGCTCCAATCTTTACTTCAGTTTTTTACTGTAAACTGCTGTGAAGCTTACTAAAGCACATTGCTTCATATGGCACCTTGTAACGAAGTTTATGACATACAAAGTGTGTGCTTCGTCAAATATAGAAAGTCTGTTTTGGGTTATCTTAGAGGAGTCATGATCAGTTTTTAACAGCAATATTTCTTAAGCAACAAATTAACATGTTTACTTTCACTACCAAATATTTATGGTGGCTAAGAGAGACTAGTAAATAGCACTGAAAAATAAGAAATTGGACTGGGAATAAGGAAGGGCCTGCTATTTACTATACAAACTTTCCTGGATCACTAAAATTAGATGTTAATATCACTGTTTCCTATGCATTTAATGAAAAATAATGTCAAGACTGTGCCGCTTACTCAAGGCATATAATGTCAGCATTTAGGCCACAATTCTCACGGCATAACTGTCAGACTCCAAACACTACATGGTTCTAAAATTTACGTCTTACGCTTTACGTATAACCCTGGCGCCTATCCTCGCCCAATTCGGTGCCACCACGGGGCGGTCTGGCCAATCTAGGAACGCATTGAATTAGTGTGATGAGTATGAGAAAGTGTAAAGTTCTAACCGTCCAGTAGTATTCACAATATAATTAAATAATTCCATGAATAATTGATACAGTTCCTTTTGATTCCTATTTTACATTTAAGGACAGTTATTATTTTATTTATATTTTTATCCACTTTATCTTTATCTATCGGAAACGGGTGGGCATTAATAAACATTCTTCTCTTTTATTTCCATTTAATTTTGGAACCATTGCGAGCTGAATGCACTATAATTGAATCCAGGGCAGGGATGACCTTATAGTTTTTATAGACTCCCATTCAAAACAGTTCCTGTGAATAGAATGGATTGTGCTGGCGTGTATAATATGAGGAACTGGTTTTCGTTTCCCATACGGAGTTTATACACACAAATACACACACAAGAGAGAGAGGGAAAGAGTGAGAGAGAAGAAAAATACCTTAACGATGCAAATGGACCAAACGTATTTATAATTATCTGCAACTGAAATGAAGGAAATAGTTACACTTTTATTTTAATTATATGGCTATGAATTGAAAGTTCTTAAACTATTTAAGTTAATCAGACAGTATATTGGTTTTCAAAATGCAAACTTACACCAATATACGTAATGAAAGGGCATCATACTATTTAAATGGTAGAATAAATAGAATTGTTAAATGATGAATTTTAAGAAATGCTAATATGCAATATTCATGTATACAATTTATTTGAAATAGATGTAAATGTGAGGTAGTTTTTATGGGAAGTGTTCTAAAATATACGATTTTTACTTTCTCTACTACTTGATGTAGACTGACAGAATATTTAATGGCGGGTTTCAGGAGGAGCAGGTCAACACAATACCCAATCAGAGGCTTGCCAACTCTTGCAGTGTTGTATAGTTAAACGAGCTGTGAAATCACGCCGTAAAGCCGGTGATATAAATATTGGCGCCCAAAAAATTTATTTGCACAACAGGAAACAGAATAACAGTGGTTAGGTATCAGCCGCCATTAAATTTTGTGTCTACCATATTTACTCCACGTCGAGATTTTATGTTTTCGGACTCCCTGATTTCAACAAAATGTCACTTTTAAAATGATCGCTCTCTCTCTCTCTCTCTGTGCGTGCGCGCGCGCGCGCGTGTGTGTGTGTGTGTGTGTATTTATGAAAGCATCACTCAAAAACGAAGGCAGTAAACGCCAATTTAGCATCTGCTAAGGACGCGACATGAATGTTTTTAAAAGCTCTCCTGCCCCAAGCTACCCTCTGTAGAGTCTATATGGATCTTTTTTGGACAGTGCTCTAACAATTTTGATAAAATACGATATATTTAAGATGTTTTCGTCACAACTGAAATGCATTATCTTGAATTTTCTGGGAATAGCCTCTGAAATTCTTTTCAATTTGGATAACTTTTGCATAACTGGTAAATCGTAAGGTAAGAGTAGAGAAAATGTAGATTCGTTAAGGACACAATTTATATGAAATGCATGTTTATGGGGTTAACCATTTCCGAGATATTCCTTGTTATTGGTTTGAACTTTTCATTACTTACACTATTCTTAAATGAGAAGTCGTTACTGAGTTTTTTCCTGGTCATGCAAAGAAAATGGAATGTCATAGTGACCAGCTCTTAAAAGACTTGACTGTCGCTTACGCCATTTTCATCAGGCCTACCTGGAAATTTGCATTCAAATGTCTAACTCCATTAACATGAAGTATGCAGAAGAATAAGCGGTTTTAGGAATTGTTTGTACAAAAGTGATTACAGAAGGTCATGCTAGTCCAACACACCTAAAATTTGTTTCCTAAAATGTGTACTTCATACCGTAAAGCGACTAAATTTGCGAACACACCTAACATGAAAAGCAATGATATTTATTTAATATATTTTTGGCATTTCATATGCACTATTAAGAACAACACATCTGGATTTGTGCTTCGTTTCTAAAAATATAATAAATCTAAGCGATTGCAAATTAACCAGCCAAAATCAATTAAAGTCATTCGATTGAACGTATAGAATTCTAAAGCATTTCAGATAAAGATGTGAAATTGTAGATGTGAAATTGCTTTATAAAAAAAGCAATATAAAGTCCACTGGTTCATTATAATTAGAAATGTTTGTAATAAGTTTAAAATAACAATTAAATTATATTAACAAAGTAATAACTTTTATTGTAAAAGATCGTGGGTGTCTTTTACGATCTTCTTATCATAACTTTACTTTTATAAGTAGGTACCAATGCACTACTCATAACGTTTGATGTCAGGTATCCCATATGCTTATTTTAAGCAATTTTCAAGGTGCACGTAGAAAAGTGGCTTATCACTTATACAATTTTCTATAAATTTAGTTTAATAATTTTTTTTATCCTGATGATCCTGGTCAGGACATTAGAACAAAGTCAGATTATTGCATTGTCATCGGCCCTTGACACGTCTTTATTTTTTCAAGTCAATCAGACGATATTGGCGAAAATTATGTCAAAAGATTTCGTTATATTGATAGCTTGTTCATAGAAGTGAAGCTAATAAAAGCGTGTTAATAAAGAAAGAACTGCAGCCACTCTTAAAGTACTTAAATGGTAAATATTTTTCGAGGTCTGAAGGACATTAACGCTGTTACTGTTGGCCAAACTGTGTGGTGCCACACCAGCTCAACTACGACTTAGTTCCAGGGACCTCCAAAAGATGGCAGAGCAAGAGTGTTTGGGAGAAGTGAAGGTCGATAGCCAAGTTCTTGTACTTTGCAAGACCGCCCTACATGAAAATGAATGAACGTGTAAATAAATAACAAATTAATTAATAAAGTAGATACTACTGGTGTTTTTATGGAATCACATCAGCCGGTTGAAGTTAATTTTTTGAGGTGCTAAAGGAAAAAATATTTCATGCCATTCTTTAGTATCTTACGTTCATTTGAGATGCCGTTACAGAGGAAGCGCATAAAACAGAATGGACATACATTACATATTTGATTGTTCCATCAATATTAACAGTAAAAAGCAACTATAATTAATAAAATGCTGTTTTAACCTCGTTGCATTCAATCCATTTTCTCATAGAAGTTCAGATTCTCGAAGAGAAAAGCATTTTAGCATGTCTTTCAGATTCCTATTCCTTGTTAATTTGACTATTCCTCTCATACGTGACTTGATTGATATCAACCAATCATGTACATTACAATTTCAAATTTTAATCAATGACAACCTTCACTCGCGAAAACTTTATCAGATGTCATTATTACCTCCTCTGAATTTTAAATATCACCTCTGCTTTTCTTATGTTATGATGAGGTTACAGAATTTAGCTGCACTATCCTACAACAGAGCCGGTATTCAAATGTCAAAAATGGCTGACAGTCGGTTCGTGAAACATCTAATGCTGAAATAGATGAAATAATTCAAGAGGGAACCTCAGAGCACACAGTACCACAGGAAACACGTTTGGAACCAGTTAGACAAATTTTGTATTGAACGAAATTAGAAATTAACTGCAGATACTCTAACTTCAGACATTGCCAACATCTTAAAATATTGTGAGTATGAATATGGGAATCTTGTAGGCCGTGCCAATGGATGCTGATGCTGCATGTTTCTTTTAAGAGGTTAGTAATCACAGTACAGCATTTATATAACATTTCATAGGCTATATCGTTTTATTCGTGAAATACTCTTAATAAAATGTGCAACTAGCAATGATCAAATTCCCTAGATAAATTGACAACCACTGGTGGATTACTTGTGATAATTTAGACTATTTAATTACCGCTATTCATGAACTTTCTCAAGTCACTTTTTCAGAATCTATTCTTAAGACGCTTATTCTTCTGTTCTACTTCAGGTTAATCGGGATAAGCTTAAATATTTTCTATAGATACAATGAGATTGGAAGAAAAAATTAGCTTTAAGCGATAATCAAATCTTTAAAGAGCTGGCCGCTATGTGATGACTTTGACATTCCATTCTCTTTGCACGGCCAAGCGCCAGGACACAAAAAGGAAAAAAAAGAATAACGGCGTTTAGTTTGAGAAGAGTAATCAATAACGAATATAAACAATTTTCTTCAAAAAAAAAAAAAATAACAACAATAATAATAAAAAAAAAAAAAAAAAAAAGAAAAGAAATTTGTGCTTTAACGAGATCTACATTTTTTGTACCGTAAAATTTCGTGTCTTATGTTTACCAGCTATGCAAAAGTCATCCAGGATAAGAGGACTTCAGTGGCTAGTGCCAGAAAATTCAAGGAAATGTATTTTATTTGTCATGAAAATATCTTAAACATTTCATATTTTAATCATTTAATAATTTTAATCATTTTGCAGAAATGAAAATTTTCGACTTCTTTTCAAGTAACAATGCAGTGGTTTGAGCATTTTCTTGAAAATCTTCGTGCTGCATCCTTGGAAGATGGAGACCTTAACACACACACACACACACACACACACACACACACACACACACACACACACACACACACACACACACACACACACACACACACACACACACACACCACACGCACACGCACACACACAAACGCAGGGGCCTTTTCTTATATTCTTTTTATGTAATTCAGATTAGCTGGATTCATGTATTGACATTTTGCATGGAAGGTAATACCTCTGCGTACTGTGTACCAGTAGAGAAAGTAAACAGTAGACACTACTAGCTTTTCAAAACTAAGAATCACATTACAGTACTACCTATAGAGGAGTAGCAATGTTATGTCATAGGACCCTCCTGCATGCGACACACGGCTCGCCCATGCCTCGCTCGTCTAAACGCGCTGTCTGTAAGCTGGTGACTGGTGCACGTGGTCACAGAGAGATGCCGATAGAACATGGAACGAAGTTCACAAAGCACTAAGCGAGAGGATGATCTGGATACAAGTCTACACAACGAACATCAGGATGAACCGTTCTTGGACAGGCACAAACCAGGGACTTTGCCACATTCGTGACATCGCTTGTGGTACATGAGTATATTTGGGGTGGTTTAGCTTGTCTCGAGGACCATAAAAGTGGAAGGTTGCTTCTACCATGTAAGTTAGGTGATGGGGTAGAAAACATGTTTTGTGGGCAAAACCCTGGAGGTCAATTGATACTTGCCTCTTCAGTCCAGCACTGATTCGATAGGAGTCAGACCTCTTGCCCCCTTCCTCATGACAACAGAGGCAGAGGGGCGTCTCTTTTCAGCATCTCCTTCTCTTTCTTTAGGCATGCGACAAGTTAAACCACAATCAGTATTTCGACCATGTCGGCCAATATCTGTGAGAGATTATCATAGTGCATACAAAAGGGCAGAGATCAGTTTTTCACTTTTGTACAAACTAAATAACGGTCAATATTTGCACAGCTTTGGTGTATAATTAAAATGATTTGGAGAATCATTCTGAAACATTTGAAAGGCGATTGAGAGGGCAGAATTGCTCCAAAGTGGTAGATGTAACTCTGTCCTGCTAATATCCTAGTGGTAACCGTACAACTGAAACACAGGCGAATTAATCTGTCGGAGCTCGAGTTGAGACTCTCTTGACTGAGGAGACACAACGGAACAAACTGACCTACACGACAAAGGCCGTTAATCAAGAGATTAGTCCGAGTCGCTGCATACACGTAATACAGAGTGGGTCATGTTACGCTCGTTATTGCCGTTTGAGGAGCGTGAAACTATTTCCGTCATTAGCCTAAACGAGATTATGCAGCAAGGTGGCGCTTGTAGAAACTGATGGGGGATTAGGATTACTGAGCCTCTAACAAAGGAACATTTGCATTTGCTAAGGCAGGAAATGCTAAACAGAAGTGTGATCGTGCCTTTATGCCAAGGGCTTTGCAATAATTCCGAATACATCCAGTGGCATGTCTCTTTGATTAATGTAGGCAACATGAACTTACAAACAGTCCATTTTATCGTTAAGTTTAATGTTATTATTGAGTTATAAGAAATTCTAAGTTCATAGCACTAAACATGATGGAATACCTTCAAGAAATAGAATCTCATCAGAATTAATTGTAGTATAACGTGTTTTCATTCTGCTATCATTTTCTATTTAGTTATACTTAAAATACAGGGTTATTCAAAAAGAAAGAATAGATTTTAAACATTTATTTCTTCCAAACTGCAAAAGATAGAAACACGATTTCAACGTTCATGGACAGAGACAGGATTTACAATTGAAATAGCTGGGATAGAAGTTCCAATCACGGCCACATTGGCTCAATTTCTCTTGTGATTTGATCATTGTTATGATAACGATAACAATGAACGGTGTCGCCGCCATTTCACTACAGACAAACAACAAACAACAATGTTTTAAAATACCCCATGTGATTTTTATCTATGGGGTTACGTAAAAGACGTGTTTATATGTCTCCTATGCCTCACACTCTTGAAGATCTACGACATCGAATTGTTGAAGCTGTGAATATGATAACTGGAGACCAGCTGATTCGTGTGTGGCAAGAAATGAGCTACCGTTTTAATATTTGTCAAATCACGGTGCTCTTATTGAATGCATAATATAAAATTGTAAACTTTTCCTTCTCCATGAGCGTTAGAATCATGTTTCTATCTTTTGTAGTTTGGAAGAAATAAATGTTTGAAATCTGTTCTTTCTTTTTGAATTGCCCAGTATATTTACGTTTTTCTTCAATAATTACAAAGCTAAACGTTCTGACTGTATGTTCAATTGCACCTAAGAGTTTAACAGGCTCAACCTGTATGACATTCTTGGTTCAAAATTATACATGTCATGATTATAAAGAACTATCCAGATTTATCATTTCAAATTAATAATACAATTACAATTACGAGGGGCATTCGCAAATGATTTACAATTGCGTTGTTTAAAAAAATACCGTTCCATCTACGGGCACGCCCTCTCGTAAGACGAAGAATTGATACTAGAACTCCACACAGACACTAACTAAACTAAACCCCTAGCGAAACAGCCCATGAAGGGCCAAGGCTTGCCGCCCAACCGCTGCGTCCCCCACCTCAGCCCACTGAAGGCGTCATTGGTGGGGTGCTGTTTTGGAGGGTGGGACGTGCCCCGAGCCCTCCCGGCCAGTTATGCGGTCTTCACGACCTGGGGCCGCTACTTCTCCATCAAGTAGCTCCTAATTTGGTCCCCCGAGACTTACGAGGCTGAGTGCACCCCGTGCCAGATCTCCCAGCGGGAGAAAAATTCCCATGCTGGTACCGGGGATCGAACCTGGGCCCTCCGAGCCAGACGCAAGCGCGCTACCAACTGCGCTACGGAGGCGGTCACACACACTAGATGGTAGTTATGAAGAGATTGTATAATGAAAGAACAACTCTTGTTTGTTGTTAAATAGAAAAAGCCATGGAGAAAGATGGACTACACGGTTTTGGTGGAGGCAGGAGTCAAAAGGTGTGTGTACACTGCATTTCATGGAACCTGACACAGGCAGAGAAGGAAATTGTTATGGATGATGTCAGAAGTGAGATTTTTAAAACTGTTTGGATATAAATCATAAGATGACATTAAAGAAAATAAGGATAATAAAGAAAGAGCACACGAACAACATGAGTGAGGACTGGATACCGGGTGTAATTAAAAAATATAAACTTTTACTCAAAAGAGATTTCGGATGCCCCAGAAAAAGATGGGAGTAACGTAAGAATGCGAAGATCGAACAGGTGAAGTGTATAATTCTTGAAGTGAAGAAGAATCTTCTGTAAAATGACCAAAATGGACTAACACATATATATTTTCATAATGTGGGACATACGATAAAGATTAGTGCTGATTTAGCAATAGAATTATTAAAAATTACATGTCAGAATCTGGACCGTGTTAACTATAATATACTGTCTGAATAAGTTTGAATATAAGTGAACAGTCTCTTGATACCCGTTATTCTTCCACACACTCACTGGAGAGAAATAGGAAAGAATGGAGCTCCATTGCTCCTTGGTATAAGGGGATATCTAATGGCATCCAACCACGCCTTTAACGAAATAAGTGACCAGGAGATTCTGAGGAGGGGAGTAGAGAGGCTTTTAAAGATCACATGCCCCTATTGTTCCAGCAATTATACGCAGCTGACGAAATGTGCACCATTACTTTCTCCAACACAACTGCAGCGTCCACGTTTTGGAAGCATCTAGAATAGGTGACATTTCCAGACTGTTTAGCACTAAAACACATGCCGACTTCCGTGCAAATGAAAGTACATGGGTTCTCATAGTTGAAAATATGCAAACTGGAGCCTAAAATAGTCTATTGGAGAAGTTCTGGACAAAGGTCCCTGCATGCCATTTTAAGGTTGCATATTAAAGGCTCACTGGGATTTATTATCTTACTATCTCACTGTTTAAATATTTAATCTGAGGTTAAGCACTAAACAAAACTAATGTAAAGCTCAACTTAAATCTTTAGTGTTTCAAATCGCTTCAACTGACTAACTAAAGTTAAATTAAAAGGTTCATCAAAAACTACAGAATTACTTTTATTTTATTTTTGTTTATTTTTACTGTATTTACTACCGTAGTAAAAAGGGGAATTATTGGATTCCACCCAAAAATTCGATGTCGATGTCTGAACCACCAAAAATATTTAGGAGAAGGTATGTCTGTGTGTGTCTGAGTGGGTTTGTGTGTTTTTGTGTGTCTGTGTGTGTCTGCGTGTGTGTCTCTGTGTGTCTGTGTGTGTGTGTGTGACTGTGTGTCTCTCTGTATGTGCGTGTGTGTCTCTGCGTGTGTGACTGTGTGTGTGCCTGTGTGTGACTCTGTGTGTGCCTGTGTGTGTCTCTGTGTGTGACTGTGTGTCTCTGTGAGTATCTGTGTGTGTCTTGTGTATGTGTGTATCTGTATGTGTCTTTCTCTCTCTCTCTCTCTCTCTCTCTCTCTCTCTCTGTGTGTGTGTGTGTGTGTGTGTGTGTGTGTGTGTGTGTGTGTGTGTGTGTGCGCGCGCGTGTGTGTGTGTTTTGCAACATGAATATTCTCATTCCCTTTCGCCAAACTACGCTTTACATGGAAAACCTTTCGAAACTTTCGATTTTCTCAACAATTATTCAAGGGATTTCGATTAAAATACCGTACGTTTTAGACATTTTCATGACAAAGAAAATGTATATTTTGACTTTTCTGCGAATAGCCTCCAAATTCTTGTTCATTTTGTATCACTTGCATAACTAATAAACCGTAAGAAATAGAGAAAACCCTATTACACAAGAAATGTAAAATTTATATAAAACACATCTTTGTGGACTTAATTTGCGAGATATTCCTTGATATTGGTTTCGCTTTTTCAATACGTATATTTTTCCCAAATTCAGTCACTGCACTGTCAGTGTTGGACAAATAATGGGGTTTATAAAACAGGAAGACATCTGCTTTTCTCCTGCTGAATGTTTCAGAAGTGTGCACAGTATTTTGCAGATAATGTGTTGGAATATTGGCAATTTCTTGCGATCTTTCAGTTGCAGTGGGACAGTTGAGTCGTTGGATGTATCAGGAAAACTCATTTTAAGGTAATCCTAAAACCACAGGTGGGCAAGATTGAGATATGGAGATCGCGAAGTTCCTATTGATAGCATGATTGCCAAAGAACTACGTAATGAATTGTTTTTCAGGGTAGTAGATTTGGGGCGGAGCGCCACTTTGCATAAATATTATTTCACAGTTTAGGATGACGAAGTTCTGTAAGCTGCTATACGAGCAATAGCTCTCCCAGTTTATTCCATTGTTTTCTTGGAAAAAATATGGGCTAATGATGAATTGGAGGTGAAAGCCACATCATACAGTAACTTTTAAATCCTGAACATCTTATTGAATTTAAGTCTGAATTGACCCAGAATTATTAAGTATATCACATGTGTTGTAGTAATCTCATTACAGCAAATATGTGGATCCCGGTACACCACCAGTTTGTCAAATAAAATGTTTTTCTGTTATTTTTGTGCCGAACCGTTCCCAGGATATTTTTGTTATTGGTTTGATTTTTCAAATACCTAGTGATATTTCAGTAGTAAGTCACCATTCGCTTTTTTTCGTGGTCATACAAAGGACATTGAATTTTAAAGCCATCAAATAGCGATTAGCGTTTTCTAAAACTCTTGGATCGCTTTAGCTTTCTTATACCTAAAAGAAAAACATGTGTAATTTGTAATGAAGATTTATCTCGATTATGACGAAATCCTTACATCGAAGAATGCTTTAAGAATAGTTTGTAGAAGACGTTGTAGAGAAAGACACGTGAGTGCAATACGTCATCTTTTATATAACCATTATTTTCTATCATTGGAAACAAACTACATCTAACCTTTCAATCATTTCATGCACTGCACTATGTCCTAGTGGAAGTTTTGAAATCCGACCCAGACGATGGTTTTTAAGTGTTCTTTAAAACGACAGCTCCATGTAAGTAGATTTACTGGCATGTAAAGGAACTTCTGCGGGACAAAATTCCGGTACACCGGCGACGTTGATGTTATCCTAGGTGGGTGGGTGGATGGATGGGGATGGAGATAGATTAAACAAAGTAGGTGATAAGCTACACTCTTGACTTAAGCTACTGTTAGTTTTAATTATCCCTGTTTTGTTAAATCAAGTATCTATAATTAAAGTAAAAAATATGAAGTTTACAATGTTTAACAAATTGTGCTTATAACTTTCAGTATGGCCGGCTTAGGTTGCTGTGTGCAAGGTGATTCAGCTCGCGGTAAGTAGGGTAGTTGAGGGAATCCTGGCGCAGATTTTTATGGGCAAGATGGCCGCCATGCGTGATCTAAGGATTACTAGGTTAGGTGGTAGGAGAAGTAGGACGTTGTATGTGTTTGAAGCAATCTCTAGGGATAACTTTAGTTAGCTCCCACTCTTTTTACTCTGGTCTTTCAAATTTAACCTAACCTAAGCCCTATACTTCTACTCGTCTAACCTAACCTAACACCTCATCTAATAATTTATTCTTCGTCCCTATTGCTCACCTAATCCCTACTCCTTTTACTCGGTCTTTCAAATTTAACTTAATCTAAGCCCCATACTTCTACTCGTCTAACCTAACCTAACGTTACATAACCTAAGTGAGCATAAACCTTCCTATTTATTAAGATATTTTAACCTAACTTAACCTGTGTCATTCCTGGTTTGCTTCAGCGTTCTATTCTTCTATAACCTATTCTAACCTCCACACCGAACCGTTTCAGGCTTAGACATTTCGCATTCGTTTGCAGATGTTTTTCAGCAACTTTAGACACTTTGAAGCTATTAGACCCTAACGCGTGAACCCTAAGCATTTTCTAAACATTTCTCGGTATGTTAATGCTATTTGGGAGTTTGGTAGGTATTCTAGCCACTTGTGTAGTATTCTGGAGAGTTTTGCGAATTTTGAAGCTTGTCACAATTTTTCGGTGTTTACACGTCTTTGGCATCTCTTGATACTTTTGATGAGCATGTAAACCCCTTTTAACGATTTGCTATGTTTTCACGTTCAAATGTCCCCTTTTGTAAAAAGTGTGATCACGCCTAAAGCATTGCTTACGGTCTTTCTAAGACTACCCTAACTCAACCACAAACCTCTTTAGAGATATTTCCTCATCCTATTTGACCTTATTCATGCTTCTTCTACACCCCTCTCTTTCTTAAACTAACATTAGAAGACGTTTCAACCTTGTTATTCAACTAGCTATTGTCAACGTCTTTGTACACTGTTCCAGTATGCTGTGCATCTTAACCTCATTTAGCCATTCTTTTGTATAGCTCTGTATGTTCTAATGGTAAAAGATCAAACACTGCTTACTCTCCGTCTAAGACTATCCTAACATAACCTAACTAAGCAACCACCTCCAACACCAGCACCACCATAACCTGCACGACCACAAGCATCGCAGCACCCCCGCCTCCACCATTACCACCTCCGCCATAGCCTACACCACCATAACAACCACCACCGCCACCACCTCCATCATGACCAGCGCCACCATAACGAACACCACCTCCATCACAACCACCACCACCACCACCAGCACCACCACCACCACCACCACCACCCTAACCAAACCCAACAAAAAAACCATCATCACCAGCGGCGCCTTAACTTGCAAGACCACAAACATCTCCAGCACCACCACCTCCACCATCACCAGCGCCACAATAACCTACATCACCATCATCACCAGCGTAACCATATCCTGCACCACCGTCATATTCTGCAGCTATTGTATATAGCATGTTCGACATTTTTTTCATATCTAAACTTACCTATTATTTACAGCTTTAGTCCGCTTTGATTTTTCCTTCTCCTTTATAGGGCTTTAAACTTCCACTACAAGATGTCCTAACCATTGATGTTGAAGTTCTTATTACAGCTATTTTGTCCTCTGTTACAGAATTTTATACAGTTGTATGACTCTTTTGCTTGGTTCTATATGTTCTGGCGGTAACATCTCGAACACGACATGCAGTTTTCTAAGGCTAACCCCACCTATTACGATCTAACCTGCTTTTTAAGAGTTCTTTACAGCTTTATTCATCATTGTTCTTTCTGATCCTTTATAGAGCTTAACCTATCACTAAACGATGTTCTATCCGCTGATGTTGAAGTACTTATAGCTCAGTATTTTAAGAGATATTCAGCAATATTTTTGATAGTATTTTAACACAATCTTCTGTTTATATAGCGTTAATGACGGTATACTTACTTTAAGGTAGCAGGGTATACGCCTCTCCTCTTTTATCTGGGCTGGAGACCAGCACTAGAGTTAAAGTCTAGTGGCAGAGTTAACGCCTCCCTTTATAGTTTCTATTTCTCTTCTTTCTTCGACAAGTATCATGGGAAGCACGGAGAAGCCAGGTGAGTAATTTTTTAAATTTTTTCTTCTTTCTTTGTCAGATTTCATTGGAGGCGTGGAGGTGTCAGTTGATTAAACTTTCATTTTCTACAGGAAACGTAACGGAGAAAATAATTATCTTGAGATCTAAGTTGTATTCTTTTACGCACGACTTGCAACGCTGTAATGCCCATACGCATACGTAGATATTCCATCCTCTGCAATTACTCTCTTGTCATCGTGAGGCGACAGAGCTATTTTATTAGATTCAACTGTAGAAACATTATGACGTTGGGATAGGATTAAATTCATAGGGGTTCTTACGACTTTTAAAGTTTTAAGGCACTCCATATAGCTATTGAAGCTGATGTATTGCTTAATGGCGCTATGTTTTATGCCTTTGATCTTTTTTATCACAGAGCCATCAATATCGAGAGCATACATTTTAGGCCTTAGACCAACGAAACGGCGAATGATTTTACCACTTGCTTCATCTTTAAACTTTCCCAACACTTTCTTGTTTTGTGTAGAATAGCATATATGGTTAGCAGGGTAATCCGCTGTATCCAGATGTTCAAGCATGTGTAATTTATCCTGGTATATATCAGCTGTAGTCACTCGATGGATGAAGGAATCTGTATCTGTATACAACAGTTTAAGATTCTGAGCTCCATAATATGGAAGTAACACATCATATTGATATGAATACATTAGCGTCTTGGAAATGTCTAGTACGCTCATACCAATGTATATAGGCTTGTTGAACACTATTTTACGAGAAGCCATATGAACAGCTGCAAGATTAGGGCCATATATAGTTCGATCGATAAATGTAGGCTTGGCTATCAGTTTTTCTAACGTTTTGCTGTTTGCCACAAGACGTATATCCATACGATTACGAATATTTTCCATAGTTTTTCCAAACATCGCATTATTGAAAAGTTTGTACAAATCCTTTTCAAAATCGTTTCTTGCTTGCTGTCGTAGGCGGTTATTAAATTCCACATAAGGTTTTAACCAACAAGATTGACGGAATTGTAGTACTCGGTGAATCTTTGACAGTCGTAGACCATGACTAAGAGCCTGTTTCAAGGCCATGTAATGTACCACATACTTCTTTCGAGATCCAAGATGGGCAATTAGTTTCTTTGAAGACGATTCCCCCGGTTTCATACTCTCAGGCAGAAAGGGTAAATCATTATGAAGTTCATGCAGTTCTGCAGGATATTCCACATCAACCTCCAAGATATATCCAAAGGAATCATCCCCCTTCAACGAGCCGAGATGTATATCTTCAGGAGAAACCCACGTAAATCCACCATAAGGAAGGGCGTGACACATAGCCCAACCGTATTGGTTATTGGCGTCTTCGTACGTAATAAAATGAGAGGGTTTACTAGGATCATACTGCTCCATATAGATGTTGTTAGCCTCAGCATACCGGTGAGAAACCTGGCATAACCCTCCTCTTATACCAGATTCAACCATGAGTAGCTGATCGTAATCAAGAAGCAATTCCAACTCGATTCCAGTATACAGCAGCATAGCATCCCATGTAAGTCCTGGAGAAGTAAAATAATGTGCAGGATCCACTTTATGAGTTTTCAGGGTTTGGTCTCTAAATGTCTCGAAGACATCCGCCAGGAGAAGAACATCTGAAATTAAGTACAAATCGCTGTACTCGCCAAGGTTTCGGACGTTAAAGTGCTTCCACACGTTCAGAGCATGATCATAGTCCTCACTGCTGATTTCTTCGCTGTTTAACCTGTTATAGAAGGCATCCCTAGGAGGCAGCTGAGTGTCGTTCAGTGCATCCCACGATGTTACGTAATCATAGGGAAATACCCCCTTACGAGTCATCAAGCCAATATTTTCTGCTCCAAAGTACTTCGCTGTTTCAGCATGCGTTTCGAGGTTCTTTGCAAGCTTCTCCAAGCTCGTACTGAGGAAGCGGAAAGTATCCACAAACCTGAGTTTAATATCCCCAACGTACTTGGAGAATGATATATAACTTTCCTCTGAATTTGGTATAACCTCTACTCTTTCGCTAGTACACCCCAGTTCCTTAACAATGAAATGAGAGTCATACCCACTCAGGTTATGCATGAAGACAGGTATATAATTAGGTGTTTTGCAAGCCAGGTTACATTTATTGTGTAAAGATCCTCTATACACCCCGGATACATGATCGTGATCGCGAACCTTCCAATTACCTTCTGTAAATCCATGTTCACACAGATAGCATATTGTAGAAGCATCGAATGATTCTTGTTCTTCAGCTGTAAGATTAAGAGGTTTAGCAGATTTGTATAAGTCACTAATTTTATTTGCCAGATCCATCAGGCATTCCATAAACTTCTGTGCAGCGTCAGGCCCTCGGTAAACATACGGTTCAGTAGGAAGAGTTGTTTCTAGTTGTTCAACACTGGACGACGGTTTCACATAAACACAAAAGCTCATGGGAGAATGATTTTGATAGGGAGTTGTGTAGGAGGTTTCGGGGTTAGAGGAGCAGGTATGAAGAGGGGTGAGAATGGATTCAAAATCGGCATAGATAACATAGGGCAGTTTCAACATCCTCTCAACATTCTTGAATTTAACGACGGAGTTATCCTTTGTGGGCATAACGCATCTAGCAACGGCATGTTGTCTACATATTTCGCTGTGCTCTTCCAATTTTTCCATTCCACCTCGTCCATGTTGGTCATCAAAATGACTGAAACATCTTTTACATGTATATATTTGTCCATGATGTTTAGTTTTCTGACGACGAATAAGCTTCTCAAAATCCTTTATATACACATAGTGATGTCTGTCAGTAGCATCACTCAACAGAAGGAGATCGCGATGATCGTCTAATTCTTCATCAATCACCTTTATTGGAAATACTTCATGTTTATCATCCACTCCAAACACATTTATGGATATATTATTGAGTTTTTCAAATTTAGCGATTTCACCCAAGCTCGTAGGAAATGAGACGCACGAGAAATCGTATTTTTCTTGGAGATCCTTGTACTTGCTAACACGCTGAGGATCCTTTCGAATGAACTTTGCTAGAATAGCGTACATAAAGCATTTCTCGTCACTGTAGTTCTGAGGGTTTATACAGGCTTTTTTCACATCCAAAGATGACGGTAGAGGAATATAGCTGCTCCCTCGAAGAAGATTATACTTGTTGATACGTAGTCGAACGCCATCAACTGCCAGTAGAGCCCAATTACTGCCTTTCAACTTACTTTCCTCCATTTCAACACGAAGTTTCTCGAATTTTTTTTCCAAGATGGCATCCAAGTCACTGTCTAAAAACACGGCATGATTACGCGTTTTGAAGGCTTTGTTAGTGATATCCCCCACAGCATTCACAAACTTACATTCAGCCATAATGTTAACTTTCAAACTTTTATGAACCCGCAGCTCCTTCTGAACAGCATGAATTATGCGCTGCTTCACCTGCTGCAGGTATGAATTTAGATCCTGACTTGCTGGGCATTGGATGAAATACGATTTCAGCCGATCCTGAAAAGCCGTTTCATATTCTACAATATCATCTTCATCAGGAGACATTAACAATAATTTATGCTTAGTAGGTTCAAATTTGACTTTCTTAGCATATAGAGCCCTATCACAGCGCCCTTCATGTACATCCCTTCGATTTTCAGTACCGTAAACATCGCCACAATGTCTACACTCGAAAAACTCACCACATATCAGCTCATGCCTCTTCTTATGATAACCGCGTAGAAAACTCTTGTCACATTTGCTGCACCTATAATCCGGTATAGCATTCAGAACCGATTCCATTACTACACCATTCCACATCTTTATAATATATAGTGCAACACTTGTAAATTATATAAATCAATAAATGCTTATAGCAGTTTCCACTGACTCGCCTTAATAACTTATCAAAGCTATTGAACAGTAATCTCGCTAAGAGAAGCTGATGTGCTCGACTCGAAGGATAATTACTGAATAACTATCTAAGCTCAAGCAAACCCTACTTATTCTGAAAGCACGGATCTCTCAGGGAACTACATAATTCAAGATCATGCTTGCAGCGCCTTATAGCGGCTTCAATCAGTACTAAAACGCACATTCTACAGATTTTATACTTTTATGATGGTAAATTATATATTAGTCATCAACTATCCGTATTTTTATTACTTTTTATCGTTTTTACGTACTTTGAGACAAATCCAGCTTCGAATTAAGACGCGAAACGACGGCTACGTATCTTTAAGTAACAAACACATTACTTTTAACGATATCGAATGACAGTGATAGAAGCACTTGAGCATTATTTAAACGCTTAAAAAACCAATTTTTCGCCATATTTCATAAATTTCAGCATTAGAGTCCTATGACGTCACACTCAAGCATCGACGGAATGTCTGCTACCTCCAAACACATTTCTACAAGTCTAATGACGTCACGCAGGCACCATACAGAAGGCATAATTCAACGACAAAGACATTAGTTTTAACTATACATTCCCACAAAGATATAAACCTATTTGAAAGCGTCTTAACGTGTTAACTTCAATACATGTATATAAAACCTCTAATATAACAATAAAAAGAAAGGCAAAGAAATAAAGAAGAAATAAAGTAAAGGGAAAAGAAATTATTAGCACAATACACCCTTAGAAACGAGGTTATTCCATATCTTTCATCATTCAGTCAACTAACATAGCTAAATGACGTCACACAGTAGCGGCGACGTTCTGTCTACACTCCTTCAAAACAAGTTCAGACAGGAAAGTCTCCCCACCCTCGGATCCACGTAGCAACATTATGAGAAGGCCAACAGTAACCTCCAAGCCACCAGAGTGAGTATATGGAACGTAAACACCCGACAGCGCTTTTCACCGTTTAACCTTATTTGCATCATATTTTTCCAGGTACTCATCAATCATTGTACTACACACATCATATAGATTACAATACTCAGCGTTGTATGCTACAATTTGTAATGTTCACGATTTTATACTCATTTAATGATTTAAATTCAACATTTCTAGCGTTCACCCTCTTCTTCTTCATCCTCTTCTTCTTCTTCTTCTTCTTCTTCTCATATCACACCTTTACCTTAGTCCTGTTCTCCTCCTTCGTGCTGTCAAGAAATATACGCGTAATTGGACGTTATTAGCTTAAATATTAAAGAAAATAACAGCATTCTGCGTCACTTATATCTAAACGGCTTTTTCCAGGTTATACGTATTTTAAGGTTTTAGAATCAAGGTAGGTAATGTTTCTCTCAATAAGAGCATTCAGTAATTGATTTTGTAAATAATATCACTAATTTAAGCTTTATTTCGAGCCTCTAAGTCTGCTAGTTTGCAAGGTATTTAAA
Source organism: Tenodera sinensis (assembly GCA_030765045.1). NCBI lineage: Eukaryota > Metazoa > Arthropoda > Insecta > Mantodea > Mantidae > Tenodera > Tenodera sinensis. Next base: position 91,982,208 of record CM060965.1, read on the forward strand.
TGGGCCCTTAGAGATTCGAACTAGACCCGCAGTATAAAAATTACCAATTTATCCATAAATCAGGACTAGAGTATTTAACTGAAGCGTTTAACTTTTTATTTCATAGCGCTATCTTTGTTTATTCACGAATAAATCGACTTTGAAGTAATTGCCCCCTCCCGGTAATCGAACTATGAGTCGTAGGGATAAAATTTTCTAATATATCACTTTATGCGTCAAGTTACCCTAATTTGTCTTTACATCACTATTCCAAGTGTAACAAATCGCGATATAGCTCAAAATTCAATAATTCTCCGCAAGGTAGGAATCGAACCCACGATACCTCAGCTCCAGCATGTTAGAAAATAATTGTCCTTAACGTGTTTTACCATATAAAGTTTATTTCAGTCTTCTAGCTTAAGCGATTCTCGAAATAATTAAATTCACCAAATCAGGATTGGAACCCAAGACTCCAGGATCCCGATCATACCACAAAGGAAAGCTTATTACAATACCAATTTAATAAAGTTTATTCGAAGTTTTTATCGCTAATAGTTTAGGAATTATTCCAATAACAAAAGTATTGATTGCACGATGCTAATTGGGCCAGAATCATCATTATTACTCTACTCTGTGATCGCTGATTGCTGGTAAACTAAATGAGATATCGAAATACGGTAAACGGTGATTATCTTCTAATAAAGCGGCGCATTTTTTGATCTAACCTTCAAGATCTCCGGGAGTCTAGGGATCGATTCCCGTGCAATCAATACTTTTGTTATTGGAATAATTCCTAAACTATTAGCGATAAAAACTTCGAATAAACTTTATTAAATTGGTATTGTAATAAGCTTTCCTTTGTGGTATGATCGGGATCCTGGAGTCTTGGGTTCCAATCCTGATTTGGTGAATTTAATTATTTCGAGAATCGCTTAAGCTAGAAGACTGAAATAAACTTTATATGGTAAAACACGTTAAGGACAATTATTTTCTAACATGCTGGAGCTGAGGTATCGTGGGTTCGATTCCTACCTTGCGGAGAATTATTGAATTTTGAGCTATATCGCGATTTGTTACACTTGGAATAGTGATGTAAAGACAAATTAGGGTAACTTGACGCATAAAGTGATATATTAGAAAATTTTATCCCTACGACTCATAGTTCGATTACCGGGAGGGGGCAATTACTTCAAAGTCGATTTATTCGTGAATAAACAAAGATAGCGCTATGAAATAAAAAGTTAAACGCTTCAGTTAAATACTCTAGTCCTGATTTATGGATAAATTGGTAATTTTTATACTGCGGGTCTAGTTCGAATCTCTAAGGGCCCATTTAAATACCTTGCAAACTAGCAGACTTAGAGGCTCGAAATAAAGCTTAAATTAGTGATATTATTTACAAAATCAATTACTGAATGCTCTTATTGAGAGAAACATTACCTACCTTGATTCTAAAACCTTAAAATACGTATAACCTGGAAAAAGCCGTTTAGATATAAGTGACGCAGAATGCTGTTATTTTCTTTAATATTTAAGCTAATAACGTCCAATTACGCGTATATTTCTTGACAGCACGAAGGAGGAGAACAGGACTAAGGTAAAGGTGTGATATGAGAAGAAGAAGAAGAAGAAGAAGAAGAGGATGAAGAAGAAGAGGGTGAACGCTAGAAATGTTGAATTTAAATCATTAAATGAGTATAAAATCGTGAACATTACAAATTGTAGCATACAACGCTGAGTATTGTAATCTATATGATGTGTGTAGTACAATGATTGATGAGTACCTGGAAAAATATGATGCAAATAAGGTTAAACGGTGAAAAGCGCTGTCGGGTGTTTACGTTCCATATACTCACTCTGGTGGCTTGGAGGTTACTGTTGGCCTTCTCATAATGTTGCTACGTGGATCCGAGGGTGGGGAGACTTTCCTGTCTGAACTTGTTTTGAAGGAGTGTAGACAGAACGTCGCCGCTACTGTGTGACGTCATTTAGCTATGTTAGTTGACTGAATGATGAAAGATATGGAATAACCTCGTTTCTAAGGGTGTATTGTGCTAATAATTTCTTTTCCCTTTACTTTATTTCTTCTTTATTTCTTTGCCTTTCTTTTTATTGTTATATTAGAGGTTTTATATACATGTATTGAAGTTAACACGTTAAGACGCTTTCAAATAGGTTTATATCTTTGTGGGAATGTATAGTTAAAACTAATGTCTTTGTCGTTGAATTATGCCTTCTGTATGGTGCCTGCGTGACGTCATTAGACTTGTAGAAATATGTTTGGAGGTAGCAGACATTCCGTCGATGCTTGAGTGTGACGTCATAGGACTCTAATGCTGAAATTTATGAAATATGGCGAAAAATTGGTTTTTTAAGCGTTTAAATAATGCTCAAGTGCTTCTATCACTGTCATTCGATATCGTTAAAAGTAATGTGTTTGTTACTTAAAGATACGTAGCCGTCGTTTCGCGTCTTAATTCGAAGCTGGATTTGTCTCAAAGTACGTAAAAACGATAAAAAGTAATAAAAATACGGATAGTTGATGACTAATATATAATTTACCATCATAAAAGTATAAAATCTGTAGAATGTGCGTTTTAGTACTGATTGAAGCCGCTATAAGGCGCTGCAAGCATGATCTTGAATTATGTAGTTCCCTGAGAGATCCGTGCTTTCAGAATAAGTAGGGTTTGCTTGAGCTTAGATAGTTATTCAGTAATTATCCTTCGAGTCGAGCACATCAGCTTCTCTTAGCGAGATTACTGTTCAATAGCTTTGATAAGTTATTAAGGCGAGTCAGTGGAAACTGCTATAAGCATTTATTGATTTATATAATTTACAAGTGTTGCACTATATATTATAAAGATGTGGAATGGTGTAGTAATGGAATCGGTTCTGAATGCTATACCGGATTATAGGTGCAGCAAATGTGACAAGAGTTTTCTACGCGGTTATCATAAGAAGAGGCATGAGCTGATATGTGGTGAGTTTTTCGAGTGTAGACATTGTGGCGATGTTTACGGTACTGAAAATCGAAGGGATGTACATGAAGGGCGCTGTGATAGGGCTCTATATGCTAAGAAAGTCAAATTTGAACCTACTAAGCATAAATTATTGTTAATGTCTCCTGATGAAGATGATATTGTAGAATATGAAACGGCTTTTCAGGATCGGCTGAAATCGTATTTCATCCAATGCCCAGCAAGTCAGGATCTAAATTCATACCTGCAGCAGGTGAAGCAGCGCATAATTCATGCTGTTCAGAAGGAGCTGCGGGTTCATAAAAGTTTGAAAGTTAACATTATGGCTGAATGTAAGTTTGTGAATGCTGTGGGGGATATCACTAACAAAGCCTTCAAAACGCGTAATCATGCCGTGTTTTTAGACAGTGACTTGGATGCCATCTTGGAAAAAAAATTCGAGAAACTTCGTGTTGAAATGGAGGAAAGTAAGTTGAAAGGCAGTAATTGGGCTCTACTGGCAGTTGATGGCGTTCGACTACGTATCAACAAGTATAATCTTCTTCGAGGGAGCAGCTATATTCCTCTACCGTCATCTTTGGATGTGAAAAAAGCCTGTATAAACCCTCAGAACTACAGTGACGAGAAATGCTTTATGTACGCTATTCTAGCAAAGTTCATTCGAAAGGATCCTCAGCGTGTTAGCAAGTACAAGGATCTCCAAGAAAAATACGATTTCTCGTGCGTCTCATTTCCTACGAGCTTGGGTGAAATCGCTAAATTTGAAAAACTCAATAATATATCCATAAATGTGTTTGGAGTGGATGATAAACATGAAGTATTTCCAATAAAGGTGATTGATGAAGAATTAGACGATCATCGCGATCTCCTTCTGTTGAGTGATGCTACTGACAGACATCACTATGTGTATATAAAGGATTTTGAGAAGCTTATTCGTCGTCAGAAAACTAAACATCATGGACAAATATATACATGTAAAAGATGTTTCAGTCATTTTGATGACCAACATGGACGAGGTGGAATGGAAAAATTGGAAGAGCACAGCGAAATATGTAGACAACATGCCGTTGCTAGATGCGTTATGCCCACAAAGGATAACTCCGTCGTTAAATTCAAGAATGTTGAGAGGATGTTGAAACTGCCCTATGTTATCTATGCCGATTTTGAATCCATTCTCACCCCTCTTCATACCTGCTCCTCTAACCCCGAAACCTCCTACACAACTCCCTATCAAAATCATTCTCCCATGAGCTTTTGTGTTTATGTGAAACCGTCGTCCAGTGTTGAACAACTAGAAACAACTCTTCCTACTGAACCGTATGTTTACCGAGGGCCTGACGCTGCACAGAAGTTTATGGAATGCCTGATGGATCTGGCAAATAAAATTAGTGACTTATACAAATCTGCTAAACCTCTTAATCTTACAGCTGAAGAACAAGAATCATTCGATGCTTCTACAATATGCTATCTGTGTGAACATGGATTTACAGAAGGTAATTGGAAGGTTCGCGATCACGATCATGTATCCGGGGTGTATAGAGGATCTTTACACAATAAATGTAACCTGGCTTGCAAAACACCTAATTATATACCTGTCTTCATGCATAACCTGAGTGGGTATGACTCTCATTTCATTGTTAAGGAACTGGGGTGTACTAGCGAAAGAGTAGAGGTTATACCAAATTCAGAGGAAAGTTATATATCATTCTCCAAGTACGTTGGGGATATTAAACTCAGGTTTGTGGATACTTTCCGCTTCCTCAGTACGAGCTTGGAGAAGCTTGCAAAGAACCTCGAAACGCATGCTGAAACAGCGAAGTACTTTGGAGCAGAAAATATTGGCTTGATGACTCGTAAGGGGGTATTTCCCTATGATTACGTAACATCGTGGGATGCTCTGAACGACACTCAGCTGCCTCCTAGGGATGCCTTCTATAACAGGTTAAACAGCGAAGAAATCAGCAGTGAGGACTATGATCATGCTCTGAACGTGTGGAAGCACTTTAACGTCCGAAACCTTGGCGAGTACAGCGATTTGTACTTAATTTCAGATGTTCTTCTCCTGGCGGATGTCTTCGAGACATTTAGAGACCAAACCCTGAAAACTCATAAAGTGGATCCTGCACATTATTTTACTTCTCCAGGACTTACATGGGATGCTATGCTGCTGTATACTGGAATCGAGTTGGAATTGCTTCTTGATTACGATCAGCTACTCATGGTTGAATCTGGTATAAGAGGAGGGTTATGCCAGGTTTCTCACCGGTATGCTGAGGCTAACAACATCTATATGGAGCAGTATGATCCTAGTAAACCCTCTCATTTTATTACGTACGAAGACGCCAATAACCAATACGGTTGGGCTATGTGTCACGCCCTTCCTTATGGTGGATTTACGTGGGTTTCTCCTGAAGATATACATCTCGGCTCGTTGAAGGGGGATGATTCCTTTGGATATATCTTGGAGGTTGATGTGGAATATCCTGCAGAACTGCATGAACTTCATAATGATTTACCCTTTCTGCCTGAGAGTATGAAACCGGGGGAATCGTCTTCAAAGAAACTAATTGCCCATCTTGGATCTCGAAAGAAGTATGTGGTACATTACATGGCCTTGAAACAGGCTCTTAGTCATGGTCTACGACTGTCAAAGATTCACCGAGTACTACAATTCCGTCAATCTTGTTGGTTAAAACCTTATGTGGAATTTAATAACCGCCTACGACAGCAAGCAAGAAACGATTTTGAAAAGGATTTGTACAAACTTTTCAATAATGCGATGTTTGGAAAAACTATGGAAAATATTCGTAATCGTATGGATATACGTCTTGTGGCAAACAGCAAAACGTTAGAAAAACTGATAGCCAAGCCTACATTTATCGATCGAACTATATATGGCCCTAATCTTGCAGCTGTTCATATGGCTTCTCGTAAAATAGTGTTCAACAAGCCTATATACATTGGTATGAGCGTACTAGACATTTCCAAGACGCTAATGTATTCATATCAATATGATGTGTTACTTCCATATTATGGAGCTCAGAATCTTAAACTGTTGTATACAGATACAGATTCCTTCATCCATCGAGTGACTACAGCTGATATATACCAGGATAAATTACACATGCTTGAACATCTGGATACAGCGGATTACCCTGCTAACCATATATGCTATTCTACACAAAACAAGAAAGTGTTGGGAAAGTTTAAAGATGAAGCAAGTGGTAAAATCATTCGCCGTTTCGTTGGTCTAAGGCCTAAAATGTATGCTCTCGATATTGATGGCTCTGTGATAAAAAAGATCAAAGGCATAAAACATAGCGCCATTAAGCAATACATCAGCTTCAATAGCTATATGGAGTGCCTTAAAACTTTAAAAGTCGTAAGAACCCCTATGAATTTAATCCTATCCCAACGTCATAATGTTTCTACAGTTGAATCTAATAAAATAGCTCTGTCGCCTCACGATGACAAGAGAGTAATTGCAGAGGATGGAATATCTACGTATGCGTATGGGCATTACAGCGTTGCAAGTCGTGCGTAAAAGAATACAACTTAGATCTCAAGATAATTATTTTCTCCGTTACGTTTCCTGTAGAAAATGAAAGTTTAATCAACTGACACCTCCACGCCTCCAATGAAATCTGACAAAGAAAGAAGAAAAAATTTAAAAAATTACTCACCTGGCTTCTCCGTGCTTCCCATGATACTTGTCGAAGAAAGAAGAGAAATAGAAACTATAAAGGGAGGCGTTAACTCTGCCACTAGACTTTAACTCTAGTGCTGGTCTCCAGCCCAGATAAAAGAGGAGAGGCGTATACCCTGCTACCTTAAAGTAAGTATACCGTCATTAACGCTATATAAACAGAAGATTGTGTTAAAATACTATCAAAAATATTGCTGAATATCTCTTAAAATACTGAGCTATAAGTACTTCAACATCAGCGGATAGAACATCGTTTAGTGATAGGTTAAGCTCTATAAAGGATCAGAAAGAACAATGATGAATAAAGCTGTAAAGAACTCTTAAAAAGCAGGTTAGATCGTAATAGGTGGGGTTAGCCTTAGAAAACTGCATGTCGTGTTCGAGATGTTACCGCCAGAACATATAGAACCAAGCAAAAGAGTCATACAACTGTATAAAATTCTGTAACAGAGGACAAAATAGCTGTAATAAGAACTTCAACATCAATGGTTAGGACATCTTGTAGTGGAAGTTTAAAGCCCTATAAAGGAGGAGGAAAAATCAAAGCGGACTAAAGCTGTAAATAATAGGTAAGTTTAGATATGAAAAAAATGTCGAACATGCTATATACAATAGCTGCAGAATATGACGGTGGTGCAGGATATGGTTACGCTGGTGATGATGGTGATGTAGGTTATTGTGGCGCTGGTGATGGTGGAGGTGGTGGTGCTGGAGATGTTTGTGGTCTTGCAAGTTAAGGCGCCGCTGGTGATGATGGTTTTTTTGTTGGGTTTGGTTAGGGTGGTGGTGGTGGTGGTGGTGGTGCTGGTGGTGGTGGTGGTTGTGATGGAGGTGGTGTTCGTTATGGTGGCGCTGGTCATGATGGAGGTGGTGGCGGTGGTGGTTGTTATGGTGGTGTAGGCTATGGCGGAGGTGGTAATGGTGGAGGCGGGGGTGCTGCGATGCTTGTGGTCGTGCAGGTTATGGTGGTGCTGGTGTTGGAGGTGGTTGCTTAGTTAGGTTATGTTAGGATAGTCTTAGACGGAGAGTAAGCAGTGTTTGATCTTTTACCATTAGAACATACAGAGCTATACAAAAGAATGGCTAAATGAGGTTAAGATGCACAGCATACTGGAACAGTGTACAAAGACGTTGACAATAGCTAGTTGAATAACAAGGTTGAAACGTCTTCTAATGTTAGTTTAAGAAAGAGAGGGGTGTAGAAGAAGCATGAATAAGGTCAAATAGGATGAGGAAATATCTCTAAAGAGGTTTGTGGTTGAGTTAGGGTAGTCTTAGAAAGACCGTAAGCAATGCTTTAGGCGTGATCACACTTTTTACAAAAGGGGACATTTGAACGTGAAAACATAGCAAATCGTTAAAAGGGGTTTACATGCTCATCAAAAGTATCAAGAGATGCCAAAGACGTGTAAACACCGAAAAATTGTGACAAGCTTCAAAATTCGCAAAACTCTCCAGAATACTACACAAGTGGCTAGAATACCTACCAAACTCCCAAATAGCATTAACATACCGAGAAATGTTTAGAAAATGCTTAGGGTTCACGCGTTAGGGTCTAATAGCTTCAAAGTGTCTAAAGTTGCTGAAAAACATCTGCAAACGAATGCGAAATGTCTAAGCCTGAAACGGTTCGGTGTGGAGGTTAGAATAGGTTATAGAAGAATAGAACGCTGAAGCAAACCAGGAATGACACAGGTTAAGTTAGGTTAAAATATCTTAATAAATAGGAAGGTTTATGCTCACTTAGGTTATGTAACGTTAGGTTAGGTTAGACGAGTAGAAGTATGGGGCTTAGATTAAGTTAAATTTGAAAGACCGAGTAAAAGGAGTAGGGATTAGGTGAGCAATAGGGACGAAGAATAAATTATTAGATGAGGTGTTAGGTTAGGTTAGACGAGTAGAAGTATAGGGCTTAGGTTAGGTTAAATTTGAAAGACCAGAGTAAAAAGAGTGGGAGCTAACTAAAGTTATCCCTAGAGATTGCTTCAAACACATACAACGTCCTACTTCTCCTACCACCTAACCTAGTAATCCTTAGATCACGCATGGCGGCCATCTTGCCCATAAAAATCTGCGCCAGGATTCCCTCAACTACCCTACTGCGGTATAACCTAAAGACTGTGTATCCTAAGCTGGTGTTAAACTACTTAAACAAATGGTTACTTACAGACGAGGCTATTTTTCATGTTATCTGATGTTCAAGCGATCAGATCTAATGTGCCAACATGCAGGGTATGTATATAAATGTAATGAGAGAAATCTTTCTTAAGTCTTCTGGTGTAGAACGGTTCAAGCCCCATGAGTCACAAGAGTCAGGGGAAATCCCTTGACATTTGGCCATGAAGGTGCAGTTCTTGCACGCTACAAATAAATCCCACGTGGCTGGGGTTTCTCATGATTCAGACTGTAATTTAAATATTCACTGCGTCGTGTGCGCTTACGACTACACAGAATTTCTCTTTTACTTTCCCTACTACGTATAGTAAGTAGGGGAAGTACTGTAATCGACCCAAAAATGCGATATCGAGATTTCACCGGAAATGTATGTTTTCAGGCTTCCTGAATTAAAAAAAAAAAAGCCCGCATGTGTGTAAGTGTGAACAACATAACTCAAAAACGAAAAGTCGATTAAAAACCAAAGTTAGTATTTAAGTTTAACATCTTTTAAGAATGCGATACGAAGATCTTGATGAAAATTCCTCCACCCTAAATCCTTTACATGGAACATTTTCCGAACATTGTGATTTTCTCAAAAATGAACAACAATTTGGATTAATATGCCATATATTTAAGATATTTTATAGCCAATGAAATGTATATTTGGAATTTTCTGCCTGTAGTCCTGTTTACTCTTGGTGACTTTGTATAACTGGTAAACCGTAAGAGATAGACCAAATCTGACTATATAAAATGCAGATCTCGTTATTTATGTTCAATGACCTTTCTTGTGAAGTGAACCATTGTAACACTTGTAGACGTTCTCAAACGGGATGTTGTTATTTTTTTATCTCTTGGTCGTGCAAAAAGAATGAAATTTCAGAGTCATCATATAGTGAGCACTCTCAAAACATCTGACTATCGCTTAAAGCCTGCTGAATTCCCGTTGCACCTACAAGAAAATTAGCAATATGATAATTTCTGCAAATCCCGATCTCGATCAGCATGAAGTAGATAGAGGATAAGTGTTTGTAACAATAGTTCGTGCAGAGTAGAGAAATTCATGTGAGTGTAACACATCAGGTTTTTTGGTTTTCATTTCAAGGAATCAATGCACAATTAGTAAGATGAAAACGAAATCAGCTAAGTGTGTGTTCTGGGTATTGTGTTGCATTCTTCTTTGGCGATGATTTGCCGCCCTAACACTGCAATGTTAAACTTGCTTATTTAAAGGTATTTTTTCTCATGAACTACAAGAATTTCATTTTGAATATCTTAAAATAAAAAATACAATATTTTTAAATACAACTCACATTTATAAGGAAACGCTTATTAGAAAATATAGGACTCTTCAAAATAAGCTCCATTTTTGAAATTATTTGTTCATGACTGTTACATGTTCAACATTTCATAATTGTATTAGTTTTAATTCCAGAAAAAAGAAGAATTTACAACAAAAATTTAATTTTGAGAACTGTATTTAAAGAGAAAAATGTGTGAAACTTTTATTGCATACAAATTAAAATCCGCTTTCAGAAAAATTAATATATTTTTCCTCTAGTGTATTCGTGCTGTTGGGTTTGGCTGTCTTACACACATTTTGTTCAGTCTTAATTCCGACGTGATCCATGTCATTAAACAGTGTCACTGTATGTGGATTTTATTTCACAACAGTTTCCAGTACACTCACTATGCTCGTTTGCAGTATTTAATGTGATAATAGTATCACGAATCTACGAATGTATGGAAAGCAGGAAGCGTGAAATGGTCAAAAATATAATTTTTCAGGTTCATTACGGTTAAATTCTGAAGTTGTATCAATAAGAATATATGGTTTTGTGGTTTTATATACAGTTCTTCTTGTTCAATACGCTTTAAGGATTGGATTTTGATGTACGAGACAAATTTCTTGTTTCATTAGCTTTTTCTGGAAAACAATTCTTTTTCATATAAATGAAAATTTTCCTCAGCAACCATCACGGCTAGAAATTTTGCACACTTCTTTTTGATGTATAATTACACATATTAGCCTAGAATTATGTAATATAACTCAGCATTTTAATATAATACCCATACTTTGTTGAAAAAATTGCGTAAATTTTACATTTTCTTATATATATTGAACGTTTATTCTAAAGAAGACATACGATATATATATTATACACTCTATTTTTCACTAAATATTTTCCTCTGTTTATTTATTAAACAAAATTTTAAAGATAAAGTATTAAAGTAGAATAATGGAATTTGCTATATATATACATTTTTTTTTTGAATGGCATACTATATATGCCTGATTTTTTTCAGAGGAATTCACTTGGTAATAGTTGAGAAACGGAAGATTAGTTTGTTCAGAGTGCACTTGGCTAAGCTCCACGCTTCCCGCTTCCCATTGCAATTTCAGCCGTAATTCTTGTGTGATCCAAGTCATTAAACAGTGTCACTGTGTGGTTTTTTTTTTACATCTTCACAGGAAAATTTCCGGTACAGTCACTATGCTGGTTTCTCATATTTAGTATAATAGCATCATGAATCTACGAATGTATGAAGTTTAAATAAAACTAAAAAGTAAGCTAAATACCACTCTAAGTGTAGGTAGTGACATCTTTGAAATATATTAAAATACTTTAAATTGGCCAAAAACCCAAATAATTCGTCAATATAGGCAGGCCATTTTAAATGTTTGTGACAGCAGAAACCAAATAATAAACGTTTTTGACCAAAAGAACAATTTAATTTCCCTTTAAAATAATATAAATGATATGTTCAATTTCCACACCTCAGAAGATCTAAACTATTTGATTCCTGGAGAAAAAAATTGCTCAAGGACATCGTTCATATGAAGGTTTGCGCCTTTTCATGAATTAGAAAAACGACAAAAAAGCAAGATGTTTACCTGTCTGGAGTAAAATTACGGCCAAATCATACAATACTGTGGCAAAATGGCAAAAATCCAGTCCGGTTACTTTCTATTAGTTTACTGTCTTCTAAACTGTTACCACAAAATACATGGTTTTCTTCTTGTCGTTAACACAGTCTACTGTCTTTCGGGCTATCACAACTCACAACTCTTACTTCTCGTAACCTTGCTCAATCCTTTTAGTGTCTTCGCTTCCTGTGCCTCTCATACCCTAATTATGAGATTACAATCACTCGACGCTCGTTGGAATCTTCTCTCGGTGCACGCGACCTACATACACATACACACGTACACACACGCACGCACAGCTGTCTCGCACTCACTGACTGACTCATGTTTGTAACCGTAATTCTAGAAGTAAACTAACTCCTGTTCATTGTCTCGCCTCCTTTTATAGAGGGCTGACGTTACATGAACCTTTCGAGAAGCTCTCTATACACACGCACGGCGATGACGCAGCTGGAAGTTACGAGAAGGCGCTAGAAAAGTCCCTTTTGTTTCTGCCGCTTCCGTTGTTACAGTCTCGTGCACACAAAGAGTTGCACTAGACAGCCTGACCTTGAACACCTTTTTTATCTCGCCGTCCCGGTACGTGGTGTGAAGCAGCCCAGCCCCATCCGTCCAAGGTTGTGCGCCGAGCTCAGCGTCACAATACATAGTACGGCTTCTTGCAATGTGCGTGCACTTGGCGATGGAGAAGTAAGCTGCCCAAAACAGAAGTGACGTCACGAAGTTGGACACTGAGTCGGGTACCTCAAGAACTCGTCTAATATTGCGACTGAGTGAGTAACGTTTAGGGGCTCGTCGACAGTAGGGTAATTAGGGTCCTTTTAATATTGCTTTGCTTAAAGACTTTCTTACCTAAGTTAACACTACATTGCACCTTTAATGTTAGTCTTAAGTATGTAACTTAGTTTAGAACAGCCATGTTCAAACGCTGAGCCATTTAATACTTACCACATAACGTTTTTGGATGGAGGGAGGGAGAGAGGGTGGGAGGGAAGTAAATTGACCTTTGCACTGTCAAGTGGTGTTATCTTAAGGTACGACTAAACACCGGGCGTAAGAAAGGACTACTATGCATTCACAAGACCAAAGAAATTTAAGACGTGTATAACAAGCGATTACCTTTAGCAAACAGTAAATTAAGCATCACAGAGATTCTAAAACTTTAGGAAATACAGCGCTGGCAGACTTAGCAACAGCATACGCATTTCTATTCTTAACTTACTTCCTGTATGTTTGCTACATTATTGGATGCCACAATGGCTTCCAAATTCGGTATAATGTTTGTTATATAGGCTTTTAGCTGAGCCGAGAGATGGGAAGATGATCTCCTAGTTCTGCATAATTTTACATTTTATTTACTTCATTCAAGAAAAAGGTTGCTCGTAAATGCATGTTGCGGCAAACATATGCCAATATATGAACGTTAAATGCCCCAAGACGAGGTTGTTTATTTCCATGAGCAAGTTCAAATACCTCGATTCCTAAACGCTCTTTGCAAATACTTTTAACAAACGTGTCATTTTGCAATTTAACTAATTCAATTCTGCAACTGCAGGTTGGCAAGAAGAAAGTAATTTTCCAAGCTTTTACAATTTTTGTATCTGTGAGCTGTAAATTCATACTTCATCCTTTATATTGGTTGAACAAAATAATACATACACCCTCTTTGAACTTGCATTTGTAAGACGTGGAGGGTTTAGATAGCAACATCATTCCGTTACAATCCATCACGTTTGTTACGAGAACGATGACATTAACGTCAAGTGAAGGGGTGCATCGGTAGTTACAAAGTCCACGTGACGCGCAGGGAGCGTGAGTCAAGGAAGGCTCTTAGACATAGCTGATCCTGCTTCAAGCAGGAGAAGGCGAAACACTGAGTGTTTTGCACATTGTTTAAGCTCCTTAAGAATTGATTTTCCTTTAGCTGTGTAGAAGTAAACAATTAAGGCTTTGCATTTTGAGCTAAAAGGTTATTTGTCTCAAAAACATAACAAAGTGAGGAGAACTTCCCTCCCTTCTCTGAGAAACCGCCACTGACGAGTCTGTACCTGTGTGTGGTAGTAGCTTCGGTGACTACTCTGTTTACACCTTCGAAGTTCTCTTCCCCAGGCCTGGTTAGAATATATTTCACCAATGTCATTCTCAATCTTGTGGGCGTGATTTGTTAAAAGATACGTTAAACCCTTTTAAAATTTTTATGTGTTACACTCATATGTCTCTCTGTGCTTAATATTGTAGCAAATTGATTGTTGATAATTGACATTTGACTCCTGACATCAGTGTGACAAAATGAAAAAATTAGTTCAGTTACTTTTCCTATTGCTTTATTTATCTTCTAAACTTTTGCACAAAAACACAGTTCTTTTCTACTGACGGTGGTCAGTGTTAGTACTTCGTGATATTACAACTCCCAACTGTTTTCTTCTCGTAACCTTGATTCAGTCCTTTCATTGCCATTCTTCACTTTCTCTAACTCTCATACACTAACTCTGACGATACAATAACTCGATGCTCATTAAAACGTCTTCACTTCGACGCAATGTATCTTTCACGACAATATCATACACATGCAGCTGCCTTACGCTCACTGACACACTGACCGACCCATATCTGTAACTCTGTCATCTGCTGTTTCCTCGCCTTCTTATATAGCGAGGAATAGGTAACATAGACCTTTCTCGACTTTCACAAACACGCCGCATACCCCTGGAAGATTACAGGATACCTTTGTTATGCGCAGCTCTTATTGTTGTTCGTCACGTATACACAGCCGTGCGAGGTAGCCTGACCTTGAGCGTCTTTGTTTGCTCGCCGGCCTGGTGTCTATCTATCTGCCCCATATTAATCGAGATAAACGTCTTAATCTCATTTTGTTGTAGGTACAGGGAACTGAAACAATAGTCAAATGTTTAAAAGCGGGTCGTTGTACGCTGGCCTTAAAATGCTATACTCTTCGATGACATCGCGAGAAACAATTTAATGATGACACTTAAAAATAAGCGTTTTTGTGTTGAAAGTGCTGAAGTTTTGAACCATTCAAACCAATAGCAACGTATCTTGGAAATGGCTTATAACTAAATTATTCTAAAAATTAACTTCTTTGGCATTCTATTTTTTTGTCTATCATTAATGGTTTACTAGTTACACAAAATTACGAAAAAAATTACTGCAAAGGAAGAGGACTTTGCAAGCTACACCCCCGAAAAATGATCATGTATACATTTTAAACATATGGAATTCTAATCAAACTCGTTTGAGCTATCTTAGAGGAAATCAGAGCGACATCTTCCTAGGAGCTGTATTAAGTGGGGGATTAATCTTAGTGCCGTCCATATACCTTTAATTCGTTTTAGAGGTGTGTCTATCGTCTTTTTCTAAAATGCTGCTTTTGTGTTCAGGGGAACTTAAACATTTATTATGGTTCCAGTGATATCGAATTTTTGGGCAGTATACAATATTTCTTCTACCTTCTAGGTGTATGGTACTGCAAGCAAAACTGCTGGATTATGTTCCCTTTAGTCAAGAAAATAAGACTGTATTTGCAACATTACACTCCCACCTAAACCCAGCATAACATCTTTATTAACAAATTTCCATACCAGGAAATATAACTTATATAGTTGTTCTGACTTCTTCCAGTCTTTTAACTGTCCCTAAAAATGTTGATGCCGTAGTTAAAATTGTTTCTTATTTTCACTTTCTCTATAAGAAGGAACATTATTTCACATAACAATTTGATACCAAGATTTCACTGGAAAGAATGTTTTGAGACCCCTTGCACCCAAAGAAAGCATTGTTAAAAACAGATGTGTATGTGTGCGTGCGTGTGTGTATGTGTGCGTGTGTGTATGTATGTGTGCGTGTGTGTATGTGTGCCTATTTGTATGTGTGTATGTGTGTGCGTGTGTGTATGTGTGTGCGTGTGTGTATGTGTGTATGTATGTGTGCGTGTGTATATGTGTGCGTGTGTGTATGTGTGCGTGTTTGCATGTGTGTGTATGTGTGTGTGAGTGTATGTGTGTGTGTGCGTGTGTGTGTGTGTGTGTGTGTGTGTGTGTGAGTGAGGAAGGAGCCTAGATAAAAAATCTGGATAGTACCAAACTCGTATTTAAGTTCAACATCCTCCAAGGAAGCGCATTAGGACCTTCTTTAAACTTCCCCACCCCAAACTACCCTTTACATCAGGTCGGGCAACTGGGTGCTCTCTGAGTGCAGCCTGCTAATGACCTTGCACTGTTTACTATTTTGGCAGGTAAAAAAAAAATGAAGGTCGCTCAAGGTATCCCGCGAGTCGCCCATGTTGTGCATGGAAAAGTGTCAGTTACTTTCGATTTTCTCAAAAATAACTCGAACAGTTTTGATTAAAATACCACATGTTTAAGATATTCATACGGCATATGAAATGAATACTTTGAATTTTCTGAAAATAGCCTATGGAGTCCTTTCATTTTGAATTACGTTTGTATAATACACAAACCGTAACAGATAGACCAAATCTTACTACTGCAGGATCTACAGGATCCAATTAAAACACACAATTCATGCAAAATACGTTTTGTGGAATTAACAATTTCTGAGATATTCCTTGTTATTGGTTTACATTTTCAAATGCTTATATTTTTCCAATTGGAAATTCGCTGTTTAGGCTGCTTATATTATTCTCATGGTTATACAGAGAACACCAATTTGAAAGCTATTACATAGCGACGCGGTCTTTAAAACTGTGACTATCGTTTTACTTACAAAATGTGTAAATACGAATTGAAAGTTTATCTGGACTAGCAAAACATAAGTAGGAGGATGCACTCTTTCAAGAATAGATTGTAAGAGACAAAGTAGAGAAAGTAGTGTGAATGTAACATCAAATCTCTTCCGTTACTTCATGATAACTTACGAAATTTCTTTGTTCCATAGTTAGGAAAGGCCAAAATAAATAAAATGAAATAAATAAACATATGTATATGTACCCTGGCTTAACCCAGGGTAAATATACTAAATTCTTTAAAATTTATTAGTGATTTCCAAAAAATTACATCACAAGATTTATAATTTACAGATTATGCAATAAAAGTAAAATAGAAGCTAAAAATAGAATAAAAATTAGATACTTTAAACAAAAGCATCATTAAATTCCAATACATTTAAACTGAATACAACATATGCATTATTTTAATTAACAACACCCTTTTTGTTATAACACCTGTGTATTTATTATTATTATTATTATTATTATTATTATTATTATTATTATTATTATTATTATTATTATTATTATTATTATTATTATTATTATTATTATTATTATTATTATTATTATTAATGTTTGGCCAGATCTTCAGGGCACTGAACACACAATTTTATTAAGATGGGGAAGTAGCAAAGGGAATTAAACGGTTCAGTTTTCTTTCTTTTTCTTTCTTCTTTTTTTCTTTTTAAACACACGAGACTTCCATTATGACTTTTTTCTGAAGTGTCTGCGTTAGGACCTTTGTCATTTTAATTGATTGAATTCAGGTAATGCTTCCGTGTCGCAGTTTCGTGTCTCACGAAATTGTTCTACCGTCTTATTCCTTGTTACTCTTTATGCTTGCTTAATTTGTACCCAGCCTCTTCAGAAAGTTTCATTCAGGGAAGCAAAAAACAGAACGAGTTTACAACGAAAGACTGAGTTATTTTTAAAGGAAAACTTTTGTATTGTAGGGATTAAAAAAGGAAGAAGGCTTGTCGCGTGTAGTCTCCTTGTCGGCCCTTACTGGTACATAAAGGATAACGAGGGATGGTATTTGTGAAACGAACCGAATTACAAAAAGCAGAAAGCGCCTCTTTTATTGAAACATGGCCCTTGAGAGTCAAGCATACAATAATGCAGCTCTCTTTTTATAGTATACAATGGTAGAAGTAGCTCTCTCAGGATGTACCACATTGCAATTGCATCATTATAATTTCTGACGCTCCCTCTCTCTCATGTTTACAGACGATGTACGAAACATGTACAAAAGCTCACTCTTGGGAACATCTATATAGCCAAAAACTCTACAGTGGCGCTGTTTGATGCGAATCGGGAAATGATATGCTCTTTGTATTCGTGTAAGTCCAACTATTCTTTCTTAACTAGAGTGAAAATAGGAGGGAAGGTAATAAAGATGAGTCATTTATTTTTAAAACTCTTATTCCTCTATCTTCTTCATGACAGTGGAGATAAACATTTTCAGAAATGATCTCATTGTTAATTTCCTTGCAGGTGCAAGGGAAACAAGGGAATACAGTAGGCTTTGAGCGATAGTCAAATCTTTTAAATCTGGTCGCTATATGAAGGCTTCGAAATTCCATTCTCTTTGCACAGCCAAAAGATAAAAAACAAAAGTATTCATATGTGTTACACGTGTGTGTGTGTGTGTGTGTGTGTGTGTGTGTGTGTGTGTGTGTGTGTGTGTGTGTGTGTGTGTGTGTGTCAGCCTGTGGACAGCATAACTCAAAAATGAAAAGTCGGTTAGAAACCAAAATTGGTATTTAAGTTTAATGCCCTTCTAGGATGCGACACGAAGATTTTGAAGAAAATTTCTCCACCCCAATACTACCATTTAAATGGAAAATTTTTCAAAATTTTTGTTTTTCTTGAAAATGGCTCTAACGATCTTGCTTAAAATGGGATGTGTTTGAGATATTTGTATGACAAATGAAATATGTATCTTGAATTTTCTGGCTATAATTCTCCTATTTATTCTGGACAACTTTTGCATAACTGGTAAACCGTAAGAGATAAGACCAAATCTTACTGTAGATCTGGCTAAAACACACAATTTATGTCCAAATAATTTTGTTGTTGAGTGAATCATTTCGGAGGTATTCCTTGTTATTTGTGCCAGTTTCGCAAAACTTAAACTTTCGTCAAATGCAACATAGTTATTCATTTTTAATATGTTAACTATGCAAAGAGAACGGAATCTCAAAGTTTTAAAGGATTTGACTGTCTGTCTTCTAAGAAAGAAAACTTCACAAAATTCTGCAAGTATTTCAGGTAGGTATTAAAGGTTTCTTTGCTCAGTCCACACAGTCAGTATATCGTATTAGCATTACAGGGGCAACAATTGCATGTCATGTTCATCACCACGCATCATACAAATACATGGGAAGAATATCATCATATGTTCTAAATACTTTAATAGGAATAGAAAATCTATGTGTAACATTTGGAGCTGACAATATAAACACTAATTACTTTCTCTAGTACGTATAGTAGAGGAAGTACCTATTATATTCCAGCCAAAAATTCGATGTCAAGATTTCACCGGAAATATATGTTTGAGGTCCTCTGAATCAAAAAAAAAAAAAAAAAAAGGTAGTTTTAGAAAAAAGTCCATGTGTGTGTGTTTGTATACGTCAGTCTGTGGACAGCATAACTTAAAAATCTGATGAGTTGCACTCACATGACTTTCTCTACTCTTGTACTAACCATTCTAACAAATTCTTATTCCTACATCTTCTTCGTGTTAGTTGAAATAAACATTTGTAGAAATTATTTTATTGCTTATTTCCTTGTTGGTGCAAGGGGAATACTAGAATACAGTAGGCTTTGAGGGGTAGTCAAATCTTTTAAAGCTTTGAGATGCCGTTGTCATTAAACTTAAATACCAACATTTGGTTTTTAACCGACTTTTCGTTTTTGAGTTATGCTGTCCACAAACACACAGATACACAGACACATACACGGAAATTTTTCTAAAATGCTTTTTTTTTGTATCAGGGGGTCTCAAAACATATATTTGCGGTGAAATCTCGACATCGAATTTTTGGGTGGAGTACAATACTTCCCCTACTTACCAGTAGAGAAAGTAAAAACGAAAAGTGGGTTAAAAACCAAAGTTCGTATTTAAGTTTAATGTCTTTCAAGGATGCGACACGAAGCTATAGTGAACTATAGGCTATAGCCTATGTAGTGCAGTTTATTCTGGATGACTTTTGAATAACTCGTAAACAATAAGAGAGTAGACCATATCTTACTAAACAAAAAATGTTGATTTTTGCTAAAACACACAGTTTATGTCTGAATAAATTTCTTGGAGAGTGAACTATTTCGGAGATATTTCTTGTTATTTGTGTCTGTTTCGGAAAACTGAAAACTTTCGTGAAATGCAACATCGTTGTTCATTTTTTATATGTTAAGCGTGCAAAGAGAACGGGATCTCAAAGTCTACCTAACTATTGCTCAAAAACTACTGTATTCTAATATTCCTCTTGCACCTACAAGGACATAAGCAATAAAATAATTAGTACAGCTGTTTATCTCAAGCAACACGAAGGTATAGGAATAAGAGTTTGTAGGAATGGTTAATGCAAGAGTAGAGAAAGTCATGTGAGTGCAACATATCAGATTTTTTACCATTGCGTCCTGCATCTTCGTAAAATAATCTGGCAACCCTAAAAGAACCTTACGTACTGCTGTGTGGAAGTAGACGTGGGAAAAAGTTGCACCTTTAACCTTCTGCGGATGCTGTGAAGTGAAGTTTCTGCTGGTATGTATGTGAAATTCTGGCAGCTGCTGGCGATTTGTTTACTCTCTCTACTGGACGAGAGGAAGAAGCCACAGGCATTTCCGGTTATCATGGAGTCGTGTACATACAGTACCCCAGCTCATTACCAACCAAACTTTTCTCGCACTCTCGCCACTTCTTTATGAATATTTAAAACTTTCACTTCACGCAGCAGAAAGAAAACGCCACCATTAACTCCCTCGCAGATGCTACTAAGGTTCAATTATGAGCAGCTGTAACTGCAGGTAACTTTATAAACGAACTTCATAACACTAATGCGGTGTTGGTTGTTCAGGAAGCGGAGGAGAGCCTGTGTTCTGAGGTAGCTTCTTTCCTAAGCCCTCATACAACGTTATCACAGTCTGCAGCCTTCCGTCTTTCTTCACTTTTAAGTCTCTCAAACAAGCTGATTTTGACGATAAATTCACTCAACACTACTTAATTTGCTTCACTGAGTTTGCTTGAATGCGACGTTGTCTCTCCAGAGACTGTACACACACACACGCGCGCGCGCACACACACACGCACACACACACGCACACGCGCACACGCACACGCACACATGTGCACACGCCCACACGCACACACGCACACACTGCTTGCTGCAACAACTCACGTCTATAACCACTGCTGTCAGCTTCTCTTGTCGCCTCGCCTCCCTATATAGCGGGGATGACGTAACACGGGCCTTTCTCAAACCTCACCCTCTCTGGAACCTCTACAAATACGCCTCTCGAACAATCTTGAACGCTCCCCGTGCGGAGTGCCATTGTTCTCACGTGTTTGCTTGCCATGAGTAGCGTGGAACTGCTTAACCTTGAGCGCCTTTGTTTGTTCGCCGACCTGGTATGTAGTGGAAGGCAGTCTGTTTACTCAACGCATGTGCAGGTCGGCCGCTTCCTTTGAGGAACCGTCATAATCGTTTTACAACACTGACCCTTCCTCTTGAGTCTTTTCAAGCAGAGTTGCAACATCTTAACAGGAACCTTTGTAGTTATGAAACCGAAAAGAACTGGAATTCAGAATTTTTGCAACTGTGACTCCACGAGGAGTTAATATGCAACTGTCACTTCTTTAAAATCAGGGTTGCTATTGGTCTTCAAGGGCAGGGACAGAGGTTTCCCTTTTCTGAAGCGCGGAGATGGATTTATAACAGTCATTATTTGTGAGTAAGATAACATTTCCTTTGTGACCGAACTGCACACGTTTTGACTAAATAGACTCTAACGACCCTGGCCGTCCTTTGATGCGCGTTCTGCGTCACAATATTGTCACCAGACCCACAGCTGACCCACAGCAGACCCGAGCGGCTACCTGCAATAATGACCCGTCCCTGACAGTGCCGTTCTGGGCTCCAGATCCTTCGTTTTGTGCCATTAGAGAATATTCCACTTTTGGAAACTTTCTCATTGGATGCAGGACCTATATAAGGGGCTGCTTAGGGCTGCGTCAGACGGCTGAACGGCTGCGCAGCGTTCAGTGGATAGGGAGTGTGAATCGTGCCGAGTGCAGTTCAATGTGAGTTATGATCCGGTAAAGACAGTTGAGTGCAATAGTAACTTAAGTGTAACGTTAGGGGCACGCTAATTGATAACAAGGGAAATAGTATGATTAGCTCATTTATTATAATACCTATTTTAGGCATTGCTTAGCGCTAAACTTCGTCTTCGCAAAGAAGCTGTCATACTAAAATATACTTAATGCCAATTAACTGTTCTTTCTCATAGCCTTTGTGTAGGCTACAGATAGAATCAGACTGAAAAATTGAATGCCATAGTCGGGATTTGAAAATAAAATTAAATATTTTGTTGTTTAACGAATTTGTCAATTGTCAAAATCACATCAGCGTCGCTGGTGTGCCGGAATTTCGTCCCGGAGGAGTTCTTTTACATAATGGTTGACGCAAACGTTCCTCTCCGTCGAGGACGTCTACTTTAAGACCTATAAGATCTCGTGTTTGGTGTCCGGACTAGCTCTAGCAAGAGGTCCTAATCTGCAGGGTGTGCGTGAGTCATGGTAGGAATGGAACCAAACGAAGAATCAACCAACGTATCACTTTATTTGTAAATTTCAAGATTTGTAGAGAACTTCCGACGATATTTAAATAGAATGTAACTTTGTAACTTCAACTACAACGTTATAACACTTTAACTTTGTCACCCTTTAGCAACCGCCGAATTATGTATACGCGCTAGCTTACGTACAACTCCCAAGTTGCACGTGCGTTATCTCGACTCGATTCAAGACGAGTGTGTCTTGCGTTGCATTTGTTTTTGCGCGAGCAACACGAAGGAAGCGATTTCCATTGGCTAACTTTAGAGCACGTCATGGTAAGATAGGAATCAGCCCGCTGAATCACTAAGGCTGAGTACAAACAACAATTGTAACCTTATCACTCATTTAAATCTGCCTAGGCTTCCATTCTTGAGACTTTAACATATTCAGCTTTATTACGTTTTCCCCTTAACTATTGACTAGAATCTCCTTTTGTTTCTTTCCATTATCAAATATATATTGACATTATAATTTCGGTTTCATGGTAAATCTACTGACATGGAGCTGTCGTTTTTAAGCACACTTAAAAATCATCGATCTGGATCGGGTTTGAACCCGTGACCTTGGAATCAGTAAGTCAGCGCCTAAGCAACTGAGCCACCCGAACCAACGACGGGATTTGAACTTCGGACCTTGGACTTGCTGTGCCACTGCACTAAATGAGTTAAAAACTCCCCAACTAACTCATATATTTTCCAGTGAGATGTTTTCAAATTCATTTGCGGATGTAATGATCTACTCGTAATAACGACTAACATTCTCATACCTCACATTACACAGTTATCCATTATAAATGTTAAATAATAATTGTTCACATTAATGGTTGCTAAGGATTCTCTACATGAACGGCCCACAATTACGCACATTCATTTGGTGTTTTTTTTCTTTCTTTTTCTTTTTTTTAAATTTCAAGGGTACTACTTAGAAGTGTTCTCAGCAGAGCATTTAAGCTATGATCAATAGATTGCATACAAGGAGAAGAGGCTTTCAAAATCAACATAGTTATGTAAGAAGGAATCAAGTTCAAAGCCTTGATTTTCAACTCTTGTAAAGAAGCATCAGAAAAAAAAAGAGTTCTGTACAAGCATATCGTTAGGGGGAATTAAATGTTTCCAGAAGTTTTCTTAAAGAATTTCCAAACAATTGGTTTTCACTTTACATTATTTATTCTCATTCTGAAGGAGAATGCTGGTTTTATTCCTTCTTGCATAGGAACGCCCAATTAGAAGAAAGTTTTTCTTTCAATTTGTTGTGATCTAGTACTGCCGATGATAACAAATCAAAGTAAATATGGGCCAAAGAAAACAACACGAGCTGGAAGTTTCATGAATACAGAAATAAATATTTATTTCTAAACACCATTCGAAAATGACGATCACGTTGAAATAAAAGATAGTGCCCAATTAAGTTAGTACATCAGTGGAGAATAAAGTAGAAGATTTATCAAAGATAAATAATATTTATTACTTTCACTACCACGTACTTTAATAGGCAGAGAAAGTTTTGCATTGCACCCAAAAATTGAAACCGAGATTTTACTGGAAATACACGTTTTGGAGTCCCCTGGATTATAAACAGCTGTTTTTAAAACGGTGTATGTGTGTGAACAACATGAAAATTTGGTAACTATCTAATTGGTTTTGAAATTCAACGTTTTTCAAGAATGCGACAGGAAACTTTACAAGAAAATCTCCCATACGCTAAGTTGGAAACATTTTGATTTTCTTAAAAACGTTTGTAATCATTTAATTAAAATACTATATGTTTATGATATTTTTATGATAGATGAAATGTTTATTTTGACTTTTCTAGGAATAGACAGTGAAGTCCTGTCCATTCTATATGAGTTTTGCATAACTGGTAAACCGTAAGAGATAAACAAACATTCCTAGACAAAGATGTAGATGTCGTTAAAGCACTCATTTTGTCAAATTGCTTTGGGAAGTTACTTATTTTTCAGATATTCCTTGTTATTGGTTTGAATTTTTAAACACTTACACTTTTCTTAAACAGGAAGTCGTTACTTGTTTTATTATGTCATGGACATGCAAATAGAATGCAACTTCAGTCATCACATAGCGACCAGCTCTTAAAGGATTTGTCTATTGTATAAAACATACGCTATTCGCTTATTTCCCTTGTATATACTACAAAATATGTGATAATGTAATTTCTGAAAACTGCTATCTCAGTTAACATGAAGCAGATTGACCAAAACAATTGATGGAGAGAATTCGCCGGAAGTACATGTTTTGAGGACCGAATAAAAAAGTAATTTTTAGAAGAAAGATCTAGTGTGTTTTTATCTGTGTGACTGTATATCTGTGAACAGCATAACTCAAAAAGAAAGCTTCGATAAATACCAAAGTTGCTATATAGATTTAATATCCTCCAAACATATGAGAAGAAGATGTTCAAGAAAACCTCTGCAACCCAAACTACCTCTTATCTTCTCAAAGATGGTTTAAGTTTGTTTGAAGTAATTTAAGTTATTTGTATGCTGATTACATCCATCTAGAGCGCACTGCCTCGTTTCAAACAACTATTTTGTTATCTACCGTTTCCCGGTGTGATAAGTTGAGTTTTTCAATTTTCAGTTTTTTTTTTTTCAATTGATGTTATTGGAGTGTTTCGATTCCATGGAGAAAGCAGAAATTCCTTTCAAAGGTCA
The DNA here is from genome assembly GCA_030765045.1 of Tenodera sinensis. Lineage (NCBI taxonomy): Eukaryota > Metazoa > Arthropoda > Insecta > Mantodea > Mantidae > Tenodera > Tenodera sinensis. The sequence goes on from CM060965.1 coordinate 92,007,217, forward strand.
GCTTTTGAACATCTGTATAATTCTGATTTCCTATGTGACTTTTGTACCTAAAATGAAATGTGCAATGAAACTACTGCAACTACTTTGCGTGGCTACTAAAACTGCGGTTTGGTCAGAAATACCACTAGTTGCGTTAGTGAATCCTGGATAAGTGCAACAGCAATTCGAGGAATCCCGCTTCTGACATCAGTGTAGCAAAACGATAAAATACTCCAATTACTTTGTTTTCCTCCAAACTTTTGCACAAATAAAAGTTTCTCTTCTACTGACGTTACACATTCTAGTCTTTCCTGATATTACAACTCACAATTGTTTCTCCTCCTAGCGTTGACTCAGTCCTTTCACTGTCTTTCGCTGGTCTACTCATTCCAAGTTCACATGTTCAAATCCAGCGCAGACCGATGGTTTTTAAGCGTGCTTACATATTTTTTTTTCTCTCTCGGGGTCCTTAGAGCACCAATAAGAAATGCCACAACCAAGAAAATTTAAAAGAGGGATTGATCTAAACTTTCGTTCCCAATTACCTTTTGTTCACAACATGCCATGACTAGTTTTCTTTACAGATATCTTTAAATTATAGGATTTTGCCACTTCATGTAAGATCCAGACAGCCCTTTGTAAGTTAACCTCTGTTTCTGCAAACACAACCTGGTCGTCTGCAAAAACCAGTGTAATTTAAACAACCTTGTTATGTTTAAAAGTATAAATCAGCTGTTCTTACCAAACATTAGCTGCGTCATTTATGTATATATAAATATTAAACAACCCAGGTGACAAAGGACACCCTTGTCTTACTTCTTGTGAAGTATACCTTACTTTTGAGCCGGTTATTGCATTGCACCTTAGTTTTATATTATTGTTGATATATAATTTTTATCCAATGATTCTGTCAAACGCCTTCTCATAGTATATAAAAACCACAAATGTAGGCAGATTGTATTCACGATGTTCTTCAAAAATCTAGTTCAATGAAATGAGGTTATCTATGCAGTATCTGCCTGGAATAAAACTCTTCTGCAATAAATATTTCTGACATTGCCCTAATCATTTGGCTATTATCTTAGCGTATAATTTATATCAGCAATTTAAAAGGCTAATGCCTCTATAACTACTGCAGTCATTACGTTTTCCCTTTTTAAATACTGGAATTACTACTGAACTTAGCCAGCATTCTGGAACATTTCCTATTCTCCAACAGAGATTAATAGAATTACATTAATGTTATCTTCACGTGGGACTTTTCTATTCTTCATGAACTTTAACGCTTCTTGCTCTAATTCTTCATATATTATAGGATCTACATTTCCACCTACGAGTACTATAGCTATCACTGTATTTTCTTCTTCCCCACGCCTTAGATCCTGAAAATTATCTAACCATAGCTCTATAGAGGTATTATTTAACTGCAGTGTATCCGTTTTCTCCTTATTAAATTGCTTTAGCACTTTGTGTGCCCTTGCTTTCCGTGGACATCATACTCTGAATTACTCAGTACCATCTCCCAACTTTGTTTTCTATTTAAAATATGCTTCTTACTTTCTATGAATCATACGTGCTCTTTCTTCATTTCATCTTCTTTATTCCTATACTTTTTATTTTTTCTAAAGCTTCTTCTGCTTATTTTCAAATAATGTTTATCTCTTACCATTCCTCATTTACATTTTGCTTTATCTCAGAAAGAGCTAAGATTTTTTCCATACGTTGCTGATATAAATCTCGAATACTAGGACCTTGTAATAAATGTACTCTATAAATTTCTTCTAGTGGTATTTGAATCTTTTACTTCTTCCATAAACGAGTTTCCATATTAATTTTGGAGACAACAAGGAAACGATCTGAATGGACATCAGACCCTCTGTATACTCTAGTGTTTGTTCTAAAGGCGTAGTTTTCTTAATTGTTAATACATAATCAATAATGTATCTACTATCTATAGCACTCATGGTAAATATAAATATCTGTATTAGGGAAAAACCCATTTGTGATTCTTAAATCATTAAATATTGCGAAAGCCCTATTAACTGGTCTCCATTCCAGTTTTTATGATTTTCATCACGTGGTCCAACTGTTCCATTAACCATAGCTTTCCTCACTCTAGCATTGAAGTCTCCAGCAATAATTATATATTCATGCTTAGATATTTTATCAAGTGTTAGTATTAAAGTATCGCAGAATGAGCTTGTTTCTTCCTTTTTATCTGATGCGTTAACTCTTATAACATTAATACTTTTCTTTTGTACGAGGGTGGGTCAATAAGTAATGCCTCCTATTTTTTTCCCTTAAATAAGTTAGTTATGTGAAAAATTTGAATTTGGCGCAATTCCTCAAACCTTCTTCTCCAATCCCCTGCAGTAGTAACTTCCTAAGTCAACAGGTGGCAGCATTGCATCCTCTTGCAAAATGACTGACATTGACATTCGTATTAGACAGCTTTCTGTGATTGAATTTTTGACTGCGGAAGGTGAAACGCCAATTCGCTATGGTTAAAAAAAATGAACCCACGTTTCGTCTCCAGTAACAATTTTTTCCAGAAACTCCTCTCCCTCCAAATTGAAGCGCTGCAAATGTTCGGAGACTATTGTTTTCCTTGTTTCTTTGTTTTGGGCGGTTAACATTCTTGGTACCCAACGTGAACAAGCTTTTGAGTAACCCAGTTGTTGAATAATCTTAATCACACTGCCTTTACTGAGGGAGGTAATACATCACAATTCACCTGTTGTTATCCGGCGATCACCACGAATGATCTCATCGACTCGCTGAATGTTGCATGGAGTCACTGCAGTCACCGGCCTGCCGCTTCGCGTTTCATCTGCCAATGGTGTTTGCCCTTCAGCTTCGTTACAGCGACGAACCCATCGTCTAACAGTGCTGACATCCACTGTTGCATCACCATACACATTTTTTAGCCTTTTGTGAATGCGAATTGGCGTTTCACCTTCCGCAGTCAAAAATTCAATCACAGAACGCTATCTAATACGAATGTCAATGTCAGCCATTTTGCAAGAGGATGCAGTGCTGCCACCTGTTGACTTAGGAAGTTACTACTGCAGGTGATTGAAGAAGAAGGTTTGAGGAATTGCGCCAAATTCAAATTTTTCACATAACTAACTTATTTAAGGAGAAAAAAAATAGAAGGCATTACTTATTGACCCACCCTCGTAATTTCAATTTTATTTGTATTATTGTTTCATTAACTAAAGTATAAGAATGCAGAGACGTTTCATACTTGTTCTTTAACATGACTGCAACACCAGCACTAGTTCTCTTATCTATACTCACATCATTATAAACCATAATATAATCTCTAAATTCTATTGATCCCTGTTGTTTCTTCCTCTTTTCCGATTTAATTCCAATACTGCGTTCTTTAATTCCTTCATAAGTTCTTCCTCTTTACTTTATACCCTCTTATATTCCAAGTGGCAATTTTTAATGTTTTCTTTTCCCCCCTACTCTTTCTCCGTTGACCCGCGCAGGTTGTCTTAGAAGGACCTATCCGGCTATTTGCTTGATTAATGCGAGTATTCAAAATGCTCTCTGAGTAGATTACCAATCTACTGCAGAACAAGTTGATTGATGGGATTGCTATCTTAGGCAATCGACGTGCCAAGGTTTTCTGTAGGAGTTTCTTTCTCTTAGTCTTTGGTGTTGAGACGGTACTTCTAGACCGGAAAGCCTCCAATAGTAATTTTTGTTCACTAATTATTAACAAACATAATGAGTGTGATTAGATATAGTTAAATAAAATATAAATATTGTTTTCGATGCGTATATGCAATTGTATTTTTGATTTTAATTATATTAGTAAGCCTGGAAAGTGTAAAACATAACAAGTCCATGTTAAAACACTGTCCGGGACCTAAGTGTTAAAGGCTAACTTGCACGTTGTAAGAAAAGCCAGTTAGAATGCGTCTCCACCCACCTGCCTGTTGTTATATCTGTAAGGGTATTTCTTCTTTGTTGCATTATACGATAATGGACCGTAACAGAAAGAGTGAGAGGGAACCTCTTACGGGAAATAACCCGGGCAAACCCCTCCAGCAAGATGGCGATTTAAAGGAGGGGGTGGAGAAGCCCCAATGAAAATCCGCGAATTAGGTACAAAATGTTAAGGCGCGTAAAAATCGTACAGAAAGCCCGAATTGAGAAAATTGCAGGGGTCCGTGTGCCTAAATGTACACGAAATCGCAGAACTGGGGACAGTCTTCATACAGTCGTCATACAGATTCGGACAATTTGACACACGCTACCAGTAAAAGAAGGTGTTGACGTAAAAATAAAGGAACACCGCAAGTAAGCGCGCCAAGTGACTCGAATGAAACTAATTCAATTGAGGAGTGTGTCGCATATTAGACCGCGCTTATCAGTGCCGTAGATGGGGAGTAAAAACGTTTCAATAAGGACGCGAATGTTTCACTAGCGGTGATATGAAGTGTAAATAAATCTAACACAATTCGGGAACGCTACTCCTGAATCCAAACACAACTTCTTTTCGCTGCTTTCTCCCGCTACCTGAGGTCATCGGCCCTTTTACCGAAGGATAGGGTCCATGCTGAACCTACGAGCCAATGGTGACGCCAACCGAGGACGGGCATCAAACCCAGAACAGAAGGCCGACGAGGTAAGAAGCTAAGCAGAGGGATCAGGGAGGAGAGCAACGACCACTACAGCGAGGTTCGAACCGGTACCGCCTCAGTGTCCAGCACTTTAATGTAAGGCAGCAGTACCTGTTGGTCCACGGGTGGTATGTTATTTTCCACCTACCCGCCAGCTTAAACTGGTGAGGGTTTTCCCCTATCCGCCACCCGGGGACGCACCCTCTAGGGGTTACAGGTTCCGCCGAAGGAGTTCTTTCATTTATGTAAGCTTGTTACCGCGGAGAACTGAACATTTCCTGGCGGCACGACAGCACCGCTCTCAGCACTTCAAGACTAAAGTCTTCCGAAGCAATACGAGAAATGGTAATACTGGATTCTCTGGTTACCCCATTTGCTGCCAAATCCTCCATTTCATTCCCCGAAAAACCTACTTGACCAGGAATCTATGCATACACCACGTTAACGCCAGAAGCGTGCAACACATGGAGGGCATTCTGGATACGTTGTACAAAAGGATGGTAGTTGTAAGCTCACGAAGGCTTTGAAGTGCACTAAGAGATTCACTCAAAGTTAGGCACACATATTAAACGGTTCAGTATATTGCATACAGCTCTACAGTATTGTGAAAACAGAATATATCTGCTTCGGTTCCATTAACATAAGCACACCCAGCACCGCTGGTGGTCTTAGATCCGTTGTTGTAGATGAAACGTCGCTCAGTGTAGCCTGACAAAAATTCTAAGGAACAAGTGCGGTTACATCGTGGACTTCCGGTATACGGTCATCCGAAGATCTACAAAGGACTGCCACGCAACCAGGGGTAGGGGGTGGGAGCGGTTAGGCTACAGCCTCTCTCCCTTGAAAAATATGTTAGGCATTTCAGTAGCGAGCTTCTTAAGAAGCTAGAATAAGATAAAAGAACTGTATTGTTTGCTTTTACTAGAAGCAAAAGATCACATTTTGAAACAATACTCAGAATACAGCCTCAATTTTCAAATCGTGCACAAATTGAAAGAATTCCTCACTTTTTCAGAATGTTTTGGGATTACCACTTTTCCAATATTAAGCGAGGCTTTAGGCTAAGGACAAATCTTCAAATGAAGCCGCAATAATCGCTCGGCTGATGTCATCGCAGGGAAAGTAAAAATTAATTTGGTTGGGATGCGAACCTTTTCAGCTGCCGTAGTGTGAATGCCCAGCCATCTCTACAAGCGTTAAATTTCCATCCGGGTCTCAGTTCGCGGAACTAATTGAATAAGTCCTAGCCTTTATTCACTGACTGTGGAACGAATTCAATTAACTGCCCTTTCTTCCAGTATAGCGACAATTGAATCTATTCACTCTGAATTCATTTAAATATCATTATTTTCCATTAGTCTTGAAATGTATTGTCAAGGGTTTATTGATAAGGGTATCACCAAATTGAATAACATAATGAGATTTTAAATATTAAATGAGATTAAAATAAACTTAATCCTCTCTCAGATGTCATTGTTTCACCTCTGAGATATTTTAGCCCTCCGCCTGAAGTAGATAATAGCTGTGAAATGTTTAAAATCATGTTAGATTACTTTAAATGTTTTATTACAATATATTATAATACAATATAAATATTTAAAGCAGTTCCCGAGACCTTACTTTTTATTATATGGGGTGTAAGGGGTAGTGATGCGCCTCCTATAGCCTCTCCCACCCAATTCCCATCCTCATCCTGCCCGTGGTGCACCCTGCTTTTAACAGATGAGGCTCTGTGGATCGAATCACAGCGGTATAACTGTTTGATCTAAAATGGAGGAAATGCCATTTACATATGTGCTGGCCTATCACAGCACAACAGCGTCCCTCAGAGGCACATGAGGGAAGGTCGGTGGATCTAAATACCACCTATTTAGTCCTTCCGGCTAGGTCCGATGGACCCGATGACCAACGATAGGTGTGGTCCCCCTTGCAAAATGGGGGTTTAAGTCGGGTGATGTAACTGCCACATTGTAAAACTGGTGCCCGTTAAGAAAACAGTTACATGAAACCCACGTACATGAGTATGAGTCCTAAAGATAAACATTCCGGAGTTAAAACTGTCCCCCAATCGGATCTCCGGGTGGGGACATCTTTAGGCAAATTTCATCACAATTCCAATACTTTAAGAATTCTACAATGGAATGCAGGAGGCATGTCTCAGCCTAAAAAAACAAGAGCTAATGAAAATATTAAAAGACCAAGATATAGATGTCTTCACAGTACAAGAAGCCAATATATCAGAAGAATAGGAAATATACTTTGAAATGGATCAGTACACTACACATATACTTCCAAAAGCTCGTCAAATAGCAAGTGGTATTCTTACAGGAATTAAAAGAAAGTATTTTAATAGGTTATTTTAATGCACACACCCCTAGGTGGGGCTACATATATATAAATTCAGCAGTAAGAGTCATAGAAGACCCATTAAACTCATCAACAATGGAATTAATATTTAATCCAAATGACCCACCCACTTACCTTCATTATAATGGTTCGGGTACAAATCCTGATCTTCTGATGGTGTCATCTGACATAATTGACAATACAAAAAGAGAAATAATAGAAGACCCAGGTTCAGGCCACAGAATCACCATAAACTCCATAAGAGGTCTAATAAATAAAAGTAACAAACCAAAAATTAAAACTTCTTGGAATTTTTAAAAAGCCGTTTGGTCCAGTTTCCAAAATGAGATAGAAGGGAAGTGTAATATACTGTTAGAATCAGGCTTCAAGTCAACAGATGAAATGAATAAAAAAATTTGTGAAATATTATTGACAGCAGCCAAAACACATATCCCCAAAGGAAAGTTAAAGAAATATAGCTACTTTTGGTCTCCATCTTTATCTAAGTTAAAACACGAAAGAAATATAGCAAGAGTCAAAGCCGAAAAAAACCAAGTGTCCAGAAGATGTACAAAACTGGAGAAGAAAAGCAGCCATTTTTAAGAAAGAATTAATTACAGCAAACAGGGCCAGTTTCACAAATTTTGTAGAACATATGGACTATAGGAAAGATGGAAATAAAATATACAAATTCCTTAATAAAACAAAATTACCAAAAAATACAACTGAACCATTAAAACATAATAACAAAAGCTTAACTACAGATAGGGAAATAGCAGAATCCCTTAACAAGTTTTATGCTCAGTCACAAAGAATACCCCAAGCGTATAAAAAAGAAGATAAAACTATCCAAAAAACTATCAGAGAAACTAATTAGCCAAAAGATATACGAAATGATATTTTTATTCAGTATTTTAACGAAACAGAACTAGATTTAGCAATAGAACAATTACAGAACAAAAAATCTCCAGGACCTTACAAGATCCACCCAGAGTTTATTAAACACCTTGGCAGGAAAGGAAAGGAAATCCTACTTAAACTGTATAACACGTGTTGGAGAATGACTGTGCCTTCCGACTGGAAAAAAGCCATTATCATCCCGATTTTAAAGAAAAACAAACCCTCAAACAATATTAATAGTTTCAGGCCAATATCTTTGACCAGTGTTATTGAAAAAGTGATGGAAAGAATGGTGGCATCTAGACTTAACTGGTTCCTAGAATATTACAACTTAATTAATAGTTCACAGACTGGCTTCAGACAGAATCATAGTACCAGTGAAAATGTAATCCTACTAAGCCAAGACATCAAGGAAGCTTTGAATAGAAAGGAGGATACCTTAGCAGTATTCATTGATTTTAAATCAGCACATGACTCAGTCTGGAGAAACAAATTAATTGAGAAGTTGCAATCAATAGGTGTGAAAAGTAATATGCTTAAATGGATAACTCAGTTTATTTCACAAAGATTTTGTGCCACAAAATATAATACATACATTTCCAAATATAAACAAACACACCGAGGACTTCCACAAGGTGCTGTTCTGAGCACAACACTTTTTAACACACACACACACACACACACACACACACACACACACACACACACACACATATATATATATATATATATATATATATATATATATATATATATATAAATGACCTTCCATCAATAATAAAAACTTCAGAAACCAAAATTGCTTTATTTGCTGACGATGTAGTCATTTGGACTCCAGCTCTCCAAAAAAACCTGAATTAATTAAAGACAGATTAGAAACAGCCCTAAACAAAGTACATGAATGGAGCTCCAAAAACCTCATGACTATCAATGTGGAAAAAACAAATTATGAATTATTTACACTAAAATACAAACCAGTTAATATTAACATAAATTATAATGGCAAACCACTCAAAGCAGTTGATGATGCCAAATACTTAGGCATCACTTTCGACAGAAAGCTAAGTTGGAAAAAACATATAACAAACATCTCAGAAAAGATTTAAAGCTTTCACGGCGCACGTTATTTATTTATTATAGTTTCACGGGCGATCAGCCGTGTGAGGTTTGAAAATATTGAGACCAAGGAAAACAGCGGTTGCAGCTTTCCGACTACTGACAAATCACGACTGCTTAGCAAGTCATCTCTACAGAATAGGTATCTCAGCTTCACCAATATGTGTCCTGTGTAACGATCCAGCAGAAATGAACGAAGACCACTTGAAGACCTGTGAAGCATTAAGATCAGAAGAAACTACAATTCAAAAGTATTGGAAAGTACGAATGCTAATGGCTTCATTGCCAGATGCAAGGCACTAGAAAACAACAACTTTTTATTATATTTTCACTGTCTTGATAAATTGCCCCACAAGGTGCAATTATTGTACTGAATTAATTGGTATTTGACATTTAAACTCTTTAATAATATTTTAATAGACTGAAATCGTAGATATGTGATTTTAATTACATTACTAGTCTGAGGAGAAAATATGCTAAGCTCGCAGTTCCTCAGCGGTGAGAGCTAAATCCAAACACGGCCTTTAAGCGCGGCTGCTGCCCATAATCGATCACATTAAACACTTCTGTACGGCTATAATACTTGAAGGGGAACGACGGATTTTAGAAATACAGGTTCTTTTATCAAGTTAAGTCCCTTCCAACATAATTTTATCAAGTCTTAAAACTGCCAATCAATTTGTACACAATTTTTACTCTCTCTGTGTTCAATTCTAAGATTCTTCACTTTCACTTGAATTTTCAAAATTATTTCTATGTGCATAGCAACGTCTGCGATAACTGAAGATACTGAATTTTAGAAACCAATCAGATAATTTTTTTCGCCTTGCCTCACCTCCTAAAGTGCATTCTAATGACTTCCATCCTCTGACAAAATCGTATCTTCTCAGTTAATGGCTGAGAATTAATAATGTTTAATGTGTTATGTTCATTTCTATTCACGGAAATTATTTATTGCAATTATTTACCAAATTCAGGCGTCATATGAGACTTCAGACTTTCCTAATATTTAGAATATGTATTACTGTTTAACAATAGCACAGCGTGTTAACAAATTCATCTCATTATTTTTACTACTACACACTTACTGAAGCAACCTGCGACTGAAGCGACGTGGTCAATTTGCAGCAACGTACCTCTCCGCCAACGATGCTTACTTTAAAAGCAGTTCTCTGCTTCCTGACGATGTAGTATTCTGGGCGCCAGTGAATATTACATCCACAATATCTCAGCACGTTGTTGTACCTGGTCTTGCCCGAGCAGTGGGATTCTTTACTCAGGTATGCGTGAGTGTTTAAGGATTAAGGACAATACAAGTTCGTAGTATATATATAACGTTTAATGAATCCTTATATTCCTGAGAAATTGCCGACCAATGTAAGCTAATAAGAATTGAATTTAGCTCGTAAACTGGTGAATATACAAGGCTTACAATTCTGCACGTGCCGGGCAGACAACTGTGTTATCCCGCAACTTTTGCAGAAGCACACAAAATGTCTTATCAACACGCAGCAAGAGACGCCACTAGGCCACTAGACCTGTCGCCGAGAGAGTGGGTAGCTAAGGACGCTAACATAGACGCGACATTACCGGCTAGCTAGCGAGCCCTTCTTGCCTTTTCCTAGAAATCCATAGATTAAAAGCTGCATCGTCTCCCTTTCCCTTCACCAGCTCGCTATCTGGAAGCTCCCCGCCTTTCCAATCCCGCGAATTCGTACCTGCCTTAATGACCCAGTCGCCCATGTTCTGCTAAGTACCTAATGACCTTTTTCCACTTTCAATATCAAACCAAATTCCCTATACAAGTTAATTTCATACACATAAACTTTATACACACAATGTATTCCTTTGCTTTTATCTTTTCTCTCTACTGTCCTATCTTGTCCATAAATCAATTAATTACTACTCCTTATTTCATTACATCCCTCATCCCTTTAAATTGACTATTTACTTTCTGAAATCCTGATTTCAGCTTCATTACGTAGAAGTATTGCATTCCACCCAAAATTTTGATACCAAGGTTTCAGTGAAAATGCACTTTGTCATTGTATCTGAATCTAGAAGAAGCTTGTTAAGTAAAAGCTCTGTGCGTGCGTGTGTTTAGGGGAGAGGGAAGCAAGCATAATTCAAAGACGAACTCTTCCATGAATGTGCCATATGATTTTAAAAAAACTCTCCCATCCCAAACTACAGTTTAATGGAAGATTTTTTGAACATTTGGGTTTTCTAAAAAATACCGCGATTTTACGTAAACTACCACGTGTCTTAAGGCAGTTTTGTGACAAATAAAATTAGCTGCATCTGGAATGTTCTGGGAATAGCCTGTGAAATCCTCTTCATTAGCAACTGTTCTCCTCGACGTGCTTACCAGCACCGATTCAGTCTCATCTCTACGATATGGGCGTCGACGTTGCCTTCTGAGATTGATGTTGGTAAGGCAGCACACAACGATGTTGGGGTACTACCATAGATAAATGGATTTTGATTCCTTATAATGGTTTTCTATTGGCAGGCATCGAGAATGGCGTAATTCCTTGGGTTCTAGGTAAATACTGCCTGCAGTTTTCCATTCCAACGCGCGGATATCATAGATTTCATAGTCACCAAAAACATACCATTTCACTTGGACCTCTCTGTGATTAACGATCTGGACTCCGACCACAACCCTGTTGTGGTGGATGCGGACGTTAATCTTACTGCCCTGGGAGTGCCGGACTGGGTGGATGAAGTCGACTGGGATGCAGCCGTCCTAGCCCTTCAAAACTCTGTGGAAGCAAATCCTCGAATAGACTTGATAGAGGCTCTCGAGGAGGCAGCCACGGGGTTTTCTACCTCCGTCCTAAATGCGGTGCGTGCTCACACGCATCGCATTCCTACCAATGCACCTAACCCGACATCTATCCCCGTCCCTCTGAAACGCCTCATTCAAGCTAAAAATGCTGTAAGAAGGCTATGGCAGAGATTCCGTCATCCTAGGATAGGAGTAATACACCAGAGGTTCAAATCCCTGGTGAGACGACTCCTAAGAAAACATAGGCAAGCTGCTTGGGAAAACACGCTGCGTCACGTAAACCTCCAGGAGAGGAAACCGTGGCGCATCGTCCGAGGCTTGCGGAAAGACAAATCTGCACCCAGCATCCAGTGCACAGCCCTCGGGGAAGACTTGTCTTTGAACCGAGGGAAAAAGCAGAGGCACTAGCAGACTATCTGGAAACTCAGTTCCAGCCTAGGGTAGATCCTCAGAACGATGACCACACTGACCTCGTGGAACAGGCGGTAGAAGACTTCTTAGAAGTCGGACCCGCGGGCCACGAGGAGTTCCACATCCCGATAGTTACCCCTCGCGAGGTAACTAACACCATCCGACACCTAAAACCTAGAAAAGCCCCTAGGCAGGACCGGGTAACAGCGGAAATGCTCCAGCACCTACCCCATAGAGCCGTGATGCACTTGACCCGCATTTACAACGCATGTCTCAGCATGCGTCACTTTCCAGCTGTCTGGAAACAGGCGCGTGTGGTGTGCGTTCTGAAGCAGGGAAGGAATCCGGTTTTTCCATCTAGTTACCGTTCCATCAGCCTCCTACCAGTTGTCTCGAAAGTGTTCGAGAAACTGTTCCTGTCCCGCCTCGGACCTCTTTTGGAGGAAAAAGGTCTCCTACCGGAACACCAGTTTGGTTTTCGTTCTGGTCACTCCACGACTGAGCAACTACTGCGTGTAGCCGAGAAAGCTTCCCTGGCTTACCAGGAGAGGGCTAAAACGGTGGCAGTTTTGCTTGACGTGGAAAAGGCATTTTCTACCACTTGGCATGAGGGGCTTGTCTACAAGCTCATACAGCACGAAATTCCCCCTCCATACATTTACTTGGTGGCTAGTTTCCTACAGGAACGTAGCTTCCGAGTGAAGGTGGAGGGATCATTTTCTGGAGAAAGGCCCATTGGCGCAGGAGTCCCCGAGGGCAGTGTACTGTCACCGGCACTTTTTGCAGCTTACATGGCCGATCTCCCGACGCACCCCAACACACACATCTGTCAGTATGCGGACGATCTCATGATCTTCGCTACTAACAAGAACCCGCGCTACAGTTACCGACAAGTACAAGCCCACCTCTGTGCCATCAGTAGATGGTGCGAGAACTGGCGCATGTCTATTAGCCCGGAGAAAAGCTCCGCGATTCTCCTGGCTAATACGATAGCCAACCGGCTCCTGCGGGACCTCGTGCTTCGGCGCCGTCGGATCCCCTTGGTCACTACGGCGAAGTATCTCGGGGTCACGCTGGACCGGCGGCTGACGTATAGACATCACGTCAGGGGCAAAGTACTGCAAGGCCACGCTGCCCTCCGGCAGTTGTACCCCATCCTCAGTTCCCAAACCATGCCCTTACGCTTGAAGCTTCAGCTGTATCGAGCGATCATCCCGCCTCTGGTCCTGTACGGATGCGAGATCTGGGGAGTGGTGGCCAGGTCCACCTTCATCAGACTCCAGACGTTGCAGAACCGGGCATTAAGGATGATCTATGATACTGGCCGAAGATTTCCTGCCCATATCCTACACGAACATTCCGGCATCCCGTACATTGTCGACGTGATTAAAACTCGCGCTCGAACAATGTACAACAAACTCCAGAACCACCCTAACCCTCTGGTGAATACTCTGGGCCAATATGACCAGAGACAGCCGCGCCGACTACCATCCAAAAGATTGCCGAAGGACATCTTAAGTCCTACGATCTAATCTTAAGATGGGAAAGGCGAAAATGCAATCTGTATTCAAAACAGAGAGAATCACCTGTTTCAGTTCACCTCTCAGCGAGTGACTGACGGCCAGAACCCTGGTGGGGATTAGCGCGTAGAATTCGCGCAGAGCCCACTTGTGGACCAATCCCTGCCTACAATCCCTCCCGTTCCTATAAAAACCCCTGTTCCAACAAATTTTTTCCCAGTGATAAACATCCCTGTAGTGACACCATCAAAACCATCGCGCAGGTTAAGGCGTATGACGGCTAGGTACTGCGGTAAAGACACTCGAGCGGGAGAAACATCACCTCATCTCCGCTCGACTCGAACTCCGTCTGGCGTCTGGCGTCTGGCGTCATTCCAACGCGTCTTTCTGCGGAAATCCTGCAAGATTTTCTTTTATTTTTTACTCTGGCTAATTACTCCGCAGATCAGTACTCTATAACCCTTCTCTAGATCAGGATCACTTAAAATCATACCTGGTAAATTTTGCTTTTATGGCGCTTATCCCATAAGTTCATAAAGTGACGTAGACAATTATTGTTAAAACGCTTGATGAATTATTAATTGTGAATTATTTCGTCACCATATATACACATTTTTGCATCTAACTTATTCCTTTGCCTATTTACGGTGCTTTGCACTGTACTTAATAATTCATTATAAAGAAGGATTAAAATGGTTTTACAAAGTTTGTGGATAGGTCCTTACACTGAAACAAGAAAGACAAAGTTAATATAAACATATAACATACGAAATAGAAAAATTAGCGTTTGTAGAGTAGTTTGTACAAGAGAGTAGAGGAAGACATGTCAGTCAAGCTTTTTTTTACTAGTATTTAACATAGAGCTGCACAACATTATATTGATGTATAGCAAAGAACACCTAATGAGAAGCAATTTAAAAATGGGAATATGCCGGCAAATAGAGTTCAAAATTATAGGAACGTCAAAATAAATGATGTTTAAAAACATTTACTATCTCCTTCTTGCTTCCCCGTTCTTCTGCAATTAAGTTATGGATAAGAATTTTTATGCTTTTTATTTTACTCCAAGTTGAAAGATTAATTTGCAGTGGATTTTAGAGAATGATTGTTTTATATTGCTTGGCTATTTCTTTTATGGAGTATGTATTTCAAGCGAACATAGCTTAGGACAAGGAAAGGTGCTTTTGTCCATGTTAAATAAAAAGATTTCGTTAAATTTTAAAAATGTGAATTCTATTTAGTAATTAATGAATTATGAATAATCATTAATCTTGTCATATAACAATCTGGTAAGTAGTATTGTACTAGTTAAAACATATTATGCTTACAACAACTACGACGAGGATGATGATAATGATAATAATAGATATTTAGTGCAGCCAAACTGACCATTTAGTGTGTTAAATACAGGATTTTACAAGTTATGCTCTACATATAAGGCCGGAGAATCGTTCTTAGTCAGTACACAATTCCAACAACGACTCTGATCTCATCCTACATGTAACACATGGTAGGTATTTGTCACACTGGTCACCGCGTCTTGCACCGTACAATCTGGGCCGCGCTCGTGGAAAGTGGCTGCTGCACAGCTTTTGGTGAACTCCATGCACAGAGAGTCTTGTATGGCGTAATTCATAACCTCCTTGATTCCAATCACGGCTTGTCATGGCTTATCATGGTTTCTCATGATTTTAATGGCTACCAAATGGTCGACAAACAAGGTAATTTCGACCTTGTTGGTTTCAGAGTATAAAGTGTCGCCTATCTCCAAAAGTGATAAGAAACAGGTGAACCACCTGGCATGTATTAACATTAACAATTCATTATAGTGTTTTATAATTAAAATGGTATAGCCCCAATTGTTTACTAGATAGCTAATATTCTCTCAAACATATAGTTCATAAAGTGTGGTGTACAATTTATGTACCTACTTTATTTGAACAAGTATATTATTAGATTGCTTCCTGGCTACACCAAGAATGTTTAGGAGACACCAGACTAACTCTTTAAATCCCAGGAGATTAAAAACGTTCTGTTATACATACTACAAGATTCATTCTAGATGCTGTATATGCATGTATACCAAAAATAACAGTAAATGTTACTCTAATTTTCATGATAAGAAATTAAACGTTTTCTAACGTTTAAATTATAAATTTTCAGGTATATAATTATTATATTTCTAATGTTGAAATCTAGGAATTATTTAGCTGTAAACATTAAAACAATCATTATTTATCCTTTAAATTTTATTCACATTATAATTTAGTATTTAGGATCCATGTGATCAACCTCGTTGGGGGACTGACGTTTCAAATAAATCTTATGTATATTTGCTTCTTGAAATTATTATTTCACAATCTTACACTTTTCGTAGTTAAAAGCATTGCTTGAGTGGCGTTTAACATTGTTTCCAGTATGTAAGTTCCTCTTACTTTAAATATCGATTATTTACTTTTGTTTTGCATCTTCTTTTGATATATTGTATTTTATTTAATACATTTTAATTAGTAATATGAAATACTGTTTCAGTATTCTAAGAATCTTAAGGCATCTCTTTAATGGCTTGGTCGCTTTAATACAGACAAGAGTTATATTTTTGTATTATATTTTTATAAACT
This sequence comes from Tenodera sinensis, assembly GCA_030765045.1. Taxonomy (NCBI): domain Eukaryota; kingdom Metazoa; phylum Arthropoda; class Insecta; order Mantodea; family Mantidae; genus Tenodera; species Tenodera sinensis. The sequence continues at coordinate 92,023,538 of CM060965.1, forward strand.
AGGCTTAGAGATAGGCATTTGAGTTGCTATTTGGCATCCTTTAGAAGGTCGTACAGTATGGAGGCTACATAGAATTAAAGTAAACGGTTTGTAGTGTTTAGCAAACTAATATCTCCAATTATGAATTCTTGCAACATTTGACCTTTTTTCGTCCTTAAAGGCTGAAGAATGTTGAGAGTTGCTGGAAATACCATAACAGTACCACGCTCACTGCAGAAGCCGAAGTGTTTTATGTTATCATAGGGCATGTAATCTAGTAAGACAGATCCTTGAAAGGTCGATGAGCCCGTACCCTTGGAAACTTCACATCCCTACAGACCTAATGGAACTAAGCTGATTAAAGTTCCACCCAAGCTTGCCAACTCCATCAGCTCTTGTTTCCCTTCCATTTTATCATTATTGTGTTCCCACAAACATTTTAATTACCCGGAACACCACTCATCCCACTTGGTTTTACATTAATCCCAGAGGTAATCCTTAACAACTAATGATTTTCACTGCTTACTTCTACTGGCAAATTGGAAACCTGGGAATAGAGAATATTTAATTATCTGAAATAACAGTCAGTGTAGTACACAGGAAATTTTATTTCTATCACGTTTTTGGCATTATTACATTTAATGAACACAGCGAGAACATTAAGCGTGGAATGTACTTAAAAACATCAAACCCTACATTTGTTGAGCATACTTAGCGCAATATTCTTATTATAATATAGAAAATTCATATAATCAGATACACAGGATCTACCAAAACGGTAATTCACGTTCAAAACGCAACCTGAGTTACTTTTATAGCCCTGAACTGTTCCCCCAATTCGGGTTAGGATACGTACTTTGTTAATAAATATTTATATTATTTTCTGTGTCCTTAATCAGGTCCCAAGTCCTTTAGATTCACTTTTCATATCTAGGGCCAAATTAAACCTCGGGCAAAACTGCATTAGTTTAAGATTGGAAGAATAAGCTCACATGCAACTTAGTAACTAATGTAATTAAATAATGCTTATAAGTCTGTATTCCTTGTCCCATGAGAATGTAACTGATGGAAAATTCATATTAACACTTCTTACACGAAGTATTTTTAAGTTAATCGCAGTTTATATTAAAATATTATTTGGAATGCACACACACATGGAGGATGTAAATAAATACTTATAAATAAATATACCACGAAGTAGAAGAGATGTTCGTAGAGGAAGATGAAAAATTGAGATCTACTAGACGAAGAGAATAATAATAAACAAACACATAAAGGAACAAATTTTAAGGGCTCAGCATTAGATAGACACTATGCAGTCATATTTGATTAGTAAATACATCTCCAGAAACGCTTCGTTTACGCCAAGATCTCTGAAATATGGAGTAGGAAGCGGCAGTGTGGGCCACAGAAGATCAAAAGTAGAGAAGAAAGTTGAAGTACTTATATATGAACAAATGATTTGTTAGAAATCACTGAAAATGCTCTAGATGTTTGCCGCCAATTCGATACTTGGTGCATCGCTCGGTTATATGATGTCAAACTCTGATGTCGCTGTTTGGGAACAGCCAGAGGGGGTATGTCCTAAGATTGGAATGGCTGACGTCATGTACACTGACGAATGCAGTACTCGGCGGTGTTAATAAGATATTAAGACAGTCCACTCTGTGAGTCCACCGTTCACACACGTTGAGAACACAAGTGAGTCGTCTACGACGGAGCAACGGTTAGCCAGGCCTTGCTGGTTACGAGTTACCAGTAAGGTTTTTATACATATAGATGTACACTGGATAATCAGTCAAGTCGTCGTATGACGTAACTCTTTAGGAACGAGTACTCAGCCAGGGATTTCTACATTAGCAAGAAGAAGAAAGAGTTAACATGATATTGAGTCGGCTAGTAGTTATGCGGTGAGTCAAGGGAACTTCACCTTGCCAAGCCAGCACTTCGAAGACAACTGGTTGCATATAATGGATATCAAGGAACCAGCGGCGTACTCTCCGAATGTATTAAGGAACTCTATCAAGATAAGTACTAAGCGACAGTTTAATTACATATTAAATACTTTCCATCATGGTATAGGGGCATTCAGGGGGTGGGGGGTTGTAGTAAGCTTGTGAAGAATATATGTAGTGAAGGTCAAGTTTTAAATGTTATATGTAGTGAAAGTCAAGTTTTAAAGGTGGTATGTGAGATGAATGTGAAACGATCATTAACTCTCAGGAACTGTGAGAATCAAGAAGAACTGTTAACGCCAGGTAAAGTTAAGGGGGTTGCTTGTGGGATTTATGTCAAGCGATTAACTGGACTGTAATTAATTATGATAAATAGGAAATCTTATGTTGAGAGATTGTTCAAGCGTTGAAGGTTGTAATACTTGAATTGTGTATATTAATTCTTTGAGGTTTCACGTACTGTTAATTTCACCAATGTTTAATGTAATGTTTAGTAAGGTTCACCTTGGTATAATTACATATTGTTTTAACCATTTAAATTATTTTAATAAATTGTTTCGTTATGTCCGTGTTGGTTTATGTGACCTTGCTCTATCCTGGAAGATCCTGCGAATAGGAATTAATCGAAAGGGGCAGATATTTAGAAGGGGCATTAAAGATGTCGTAGTAAGATGGCACAGTGTTAAAGATAGGTTAGCCTATGGCGGCGCAGGTGTTAGGACGTAATCTACCTGTTTCGCTTAAACGGTGTTCCAAACTTGGAAACAACGTGTAGGCTGGGTGACAGCTGTTGGGATAACTCCGTTTTTAAATACGACAGGCTTCTGTTGCATTCCCTATAGGTTAGAAGCATCGTTCATTTGTATATAAGACCACCAATTGTTAATGCCCGCTTGACCAGATGAACACTATAAAGCAAAAATTACTAATCACAAACAGTGCCATCAGGGAAACCCCCGGAAAACCTAACTTCCGGAAGGTCAGCCACCGGAATCAAACCCGTGACCTCCTGAATGCGAGCCACACACACTACTTTTTTGTGTAGTGTTTAACGCCCGCTTTTACTACTACGGCACCGCAGGCGATGACTGATGATATATGGAATGAAGATGGAGCACCAGTGGAATGAGATAGCAGGGGAAAAGGGGAAACCAGAGAACCCGGAGGAAACCCGCCCCAGCGCCGCTTCGCTCACCACGAATCTCACGTGCGGTTGCCTGGGATCGAACCCGGACCACTTTGGTACACACGTTACCGCTTGAGCTATCCCGCTCGGTCATTCTATATTAGTTTTGTGACAATTTATCTGACAAGAAATAGAAGAATTTTAATTTTCTCGCAACAGACGGTTTTACTAAACGTTAACTGCACTACAACTAAAAACCTGTAATGAATATGTAATACTTAGGGCGTTCAAAAATGATTGGCACTACAATTTTATTTTGTTTACAGGATCCATGTGTTGAACAAACTCATTCGGATTATATTATAGCTATTCCCCGCCAATGTCTATGCACTTCATCCATCATTCTGGCACCTTCCATATTTGCGTAGCAAACCATTCTTTGGGGCTATTCTGGTGCCACTGTTGGATAACTGCATGAAGTTTGTCATTGATGGTGAACTTCTTACACCACATGACCTCTTTCATTGAGTCGAACAGAGCATAGTCACTAGTAGCCAGATCCGGCGAATATGGAGGATGTGGTAACACAGTAAACCCTAGTTCATGAATGGTGGTAATGATCTGGCGACTGGTGACCAGATGCTCAATGAATTCCTCTGGATGTGGACTGAACAAACTGTTGGGAAATCTCCACACACTTCTGTTTCTGCGCAATGGTGAGGGTATGTGACACCCATTGTGCGCACACCTTCTTCATCTTCAATCTTCATGGATTATAGTGTGAAAGGTTCCCCGTGATAGACCTGTTCTTTGCACCAGTTCATCAAACGTAATTCTCCAGTTTTCCATGATCAGATCATTGACAAGCAGGTATTTTTGGTTTGCATACAGTTGTTGGATGCCCAGTGCTTTTGTGTTTTTCAGCACGGTCTTTGAATTCGGACACCCAACGAAACACAGATCTGTGACTTGATGCTGCCTCCCCACATATGGCTACCAACCTTCAGTGGACGTCTGAAGCAGTCACTTCTTCCCTCCAGGGAAACCACACTGTCACCTTTGCCCGTGCTTGTCTGCTTCCAAGTAGTTTTATGGATGTCCACAAGGCTTCTCGCAAGCCGAGACAACTGCCGCTCCAGTGACCTACCTGTCGGAAGCAGCAACATCTAGTGGCAGCAGACAGCACTATAGTCAATCTTCACACATAAACCAACATATATTTCAAACTGCTACTTTGCAGGATAGGGGGAGTGCCAATCATTATTGAACGATCCAAGTACAAATGTGCTGCTTCTTGTTAATTCTTCCTATTCATTCATATGCTGCTTTGCTCATTTATATATATTTTATTTTCCACAGGTATGCTGCTTTCGAGCTCCATGTTTGACATTTCCTCTCAAATTTGCCTTGTAAAGAGGTTGGATACAGATGTTTTATGAAGGTGTGTAATAGATTGGAAGTATTGGAAGCATATCTGGCAAACGGTTTGTTGTGCTTTGGGAGTAAAACAACAAAATCAGTGACAAGAATTGGTTAAACTTCTAGCAAGCATCATTCATTAAATATGTAACCCCCTTATCTATTATCAAAGAAAATAGCATAAAACTTATTCAACTTCTAGCAAGTCCAGTTTCCCGTATACGGGAGATCCGGGTTTGATCACAGTGGACGGCGCTCCTGACCCACGGGTGTTTTGGGAGTTTCCACAAGTCGGCGGGGAGAATATGCGCTTTGTAAAGCTTTGTCTTCGGCGGACGGTCTCCGGTCTCCGAATCCGCCTTTAGGATGTCTGAGACCGCGAGTGGCGGGACTCCTGTTGTACTGCACGCCACTGGGGAATTCCTATCTGTAAATAGTAGGGACCCTGCGGTCTACTCTGTCGTGACTCCTCGGGTTGTCCGTCCTCTATCTCCTCTTGCCTCATTCTTCCTCCCGGGATGCCTCGCATGGCAAAATATCTTCAAGGTCGAGGTGCCGAATCCCCTCCGCAATGTTCTCCCCTATCCAATTCAATTTGTCATATTAATGAGCTTTTTATATAACTTTAATAATCCGTTTTTTTCCTTTGGTCTAAACGATGGCTAACATCTTGTTCGACTAAAGCAACGTTGAATGTGGGATGCACATGTCTCATTGGACATACCAGCTGACTTTGTTCCAAAATACTATCTTCATCTCATATGCTCTGATCAATCTCTCATTCACCGGGCTTTCCATGCGGACAGGTAAAACTCGAGTGAAATTGTATCCCACGTTCCAGGAGGAAGTAGAATTTGACACTAAGTCTAGCCACCTTTGCACCAATCGCTTTTAAAACGTTGTTCAGCGGAAAGAGTAAAGTAGCACACTTTCGTGATGAAACCACGCAATTTTTCAAGGACTCACCCAGTAGAAAAGCGCAGGATTTAAACCAGTGGTGTCACTAAGGAGAACAGGGCGGTTACTTTTTCCCTTTCTAGAATAGAATGGCCTAACGATTGAAATTTGTAACGGGACATGTTGACGTCCGACAGTGCCTTTATGTTCTTATGTTGTTGAGCTGTGAAACTCGAAGGGGTGTGGATGTGCCGCATAATCAGTGCCAATCACTTTTATCCTGCACGGCCACGCCATTAAGCCAAAGTGAGTGGAGGGGGAAAGAGAAGAGAATGACTCGCGGTGCAACGTTTTGCCATCTCTTATTCAAACGCTTTATTTTTTGTTTTTTATTTTTCTATTTTTCTATTTTTTTTTAACTTGTAGCATCGCAATAACAAATTTAGATTCCTTCTAAATTTTTTTAGGAAATTATAAGTAAATTTTGACATCTTGTACATCAGAGTGATTTCAGCATTTCAATGGGCCGTTACCTGCTTCTGAAATACTAGTAATCTCGCTTGTATTTTGATTAAACTTTATATTTAACGTGCTACACTGCTCCTACTTAGTAGTGACTTTAAAGTTCATTCAATTATATCTCAGTATATTACGTAGAGGCGTAATATAACATAGATGTTAGCTTTAGGAAAGGTTCTAAACTCGATGTGGCATTTTTATTTCAACTTGTTTGTATAATTTTCGCATCGACTTTTAGATCTCTACCTGCTCGAGGAAAATTTCCGCCAATCACCTGAGAGAAATTCAATGAGACGAGAAAATCGGAAGCGAAAGCCCTCCAGTTCTCGATGATCAGCGGCGTGTGATGGAATACTGTTTGAGATATGCTTGGTTAAATCATTTAATGAAACACTGCTTTTCTAAAATATAAACTTTAAGGAAAAGGCCTGATTTGAACACATAAAAAGATCTGACATGTGAAGCAGCTTCTTTCTAAGCTCTCAAAAGTGTTTTCAAAGTTATATGTGCAAAACAGAGGCATTTAGAGGTGGTGATTCAATTATTAAATCAAAACTGCGAAGCATAAGTGAATTTTACATTAGAAAGCGTGCTATTGGGTTTAAATTAGACTGCACTAAACGAAATAGAGCTCATTTGAACAATATAAGAAGATTAATTTGGCAAATAATTCACAACGATCCAGTATTACATCTATAGCTTTCTGGAGCTGCAGCGAGGTAAATATGTTGAAAGCAGGCTAGAAAGTACTAGAACAACGCGGGACAAGATCTGCAGGTTTACTTTTGTCAAAATAAAGCCCGCTACACGTGCCGCCGTAACGTTTGGCTAGACCTGCATAGCCAAATATACAGGAAAAAAAGTACATGGGGCACCTCAACGCGAGGCTAGCTAACTGCTTCACATGTATATGCTTAATTTACAGAAATTATTTATTTACACGTTTTGTTGTAAGAAAACATTGGGCTTAAGCCGTAAACCATTTGAAAGTGTTCGCTACGTAATGTCTTAAAAATTCCATTCTTTGCATGATGATAAATAGGTAGACAGACAGACAGAAACAGACAGACAGACAGAAACAGACAGACAGACAGAAACAGGCAGACAGACAGACAGACAGACAGAAGCCGAGACCAACCACTTCGAAAAAGCTTAAGTATATGAAAATTAAAAAAAAAAAAAAAAAAAAAAAAAAAAAAAAATCGAATATTTAGTATAAAAAGCTTATTTGATATAACGTATGTGTTTTAACGAGATATACATTTTTTATACACTTAGAATTTCTTTATTGCTTACCAATTACACAAAATTCATTCAGAATGAAGAGGACTTCATAGGCTATTCCCAGAAAATTAAAGGTATATATTTTTGTGACATGGAAATATCTTAAACATGTGTTGTTTTAATAAAACTAGTTAGGACTACTTTTGAGCAAATGCAACATAACGAAAATTTCCCATATAAAGGATATTTCAGGCAGGGAAGGGGGATTTTCTTGAACGTAAAAGCCAAATTTCGTATTTAGCTGACTTTTCGTTCAAGTTAGGCTGTTCCGAGACAGATCGACAGACGAACGGACAAACAGACGGACGGCCAGGCAAGCACACATTCGCAGACTGTTTTTCATTCCTTTTTAATTCAAGGAGTCTCAAAACATGCATTTCCGATGAAGTCTCGACTTCAAATGGAGTATCTCCTCCATTTTACTATAGATAAGTATTAGATACGGTAAAAATATAGAAAAGATAAATGACACATGCAATAATCATACCTTAGGTATTGCTTCCCACTTAACTGACTATTGATGCAAAGTGAAGAGTTAGTCTTTATATTTCCAGTTTCCGTTAAAATTGATATCTGAATGACTCCTATGCTAAAGTGACAGGGAAGACGGAATACACGGAATGATGGAGGGCACTGGTACAATCCTTAGACAGATAACTATGATTCGATTGATTGCTTTACAGTCAAAACGAGCTGGTTAAATTTCTGGTAAGGAGGAAGAGTTGTTTAGCGGAGTGGCCTCCAGTAGCTGAGGGACAGTACAGCTCTTAGAATTGCTCCAAGCCCCAGGGTGAAGTCCTTCCAGAGCATAAACCAATAGCCAACCGCTGACTTCTGGACCTGCAACCTTAAAACGAACGAAAGGAAACTATGGATAGGAAATTCGTGATAAAGGTAACCACAAAAAACCATGTTTAACGTGGCCGTCCCATAGGTAATCGAATCTGGGATCTCCCATTGGGAGCCAAGTTAACCCTTTCAGGCCCAATGATTCCATATTATTTTTATTTGCTTTAGCCTTTTTCAAACAGCGTTTTTCCCTGTGAATATATCTTAGGATACTTAATCTCAGAAAAACATGTATTTCTGAGACGATTATGAAAGTAATTTCAATATAATGTCTTTAAAATTTAATTTATAAATTGGATTGTACGAGGTGATGAACAACACTATGTTGGGGTTCTCCAAATGCGTTGGTCTCTTCCTAGCTTGCAGCTTACAGTGAAGTAAGAGGAATATGGCTGTTTGGTTATCATCTGAGCATGGGCACTTCGGTGAGGTTGCTTTTCCAATTCTGTGTGGCTATTGGTGGAATTTTCCATGGTTTGTAAGGATTTCAGTGAATATGAATGTCAGGCTTAGGACTGTATCTTGCCTGGTATGGACAAGAAGATGAGTTTTGTGTTTTGGCCTTTGTGTGAGGATGTATACATTGCTTTCCAAATATTTGCGTAGTACTGATGAAGTCTTTGCAAAATGAGAGAGGTATTCTGTAATTGCTGTTATTTCTTGAGACTCTGAGTCTATTTTTGCGAGGAAGTCTGCCCTTTCGTTCCGGTACTGACCAGTGTGTCCTTAGATCCAGTATAATTTGACTTGTTTGTTACGTTGCATCTCTTGAAACTCTGTCGTGATCTGACGGACAATAGAATTGATTGATTTATTTTACTAATTCCGTTCAGGAGAGCTTGTGAGTCAACTTTATGATTCCACACGGAGTCATTCATATGTTATGAACCTTTCAAAGTGTTTTAATGCTTTTTCTGTGTTATATTCATGTTATAACTTCTTTAACTGTTAGATATTAACTGTTAAATATTATATGTTTACAATTATCATTGTAGCGCTTTTTAAATAGAAAGAAGTAAAATTCATGCAACCGCAGTCAAATGGTACCCCGCCATAATCCTTGAGTGCTCTTATACCGATTATTTTACGTGGGCTCTCCCACATCCTTTACCACAGGCACATATGACTGGGGATGCTGAGACCTGAACACGTGATCTGCAGCTTTCAGTGGATGGCCAGTCTATTTGTCTCGACATAATGATCTTGGCTATTCAAGTCAAGTGCACGAGGCAATCTCTTATGCGCTTGTAAAAACCGGTTTTAAGAATTAGAGCAAGACTGGCACAAGCAGCAAAACAATTTGGGCTGGAAAAGGTTAATAGGTAAATAATTGTAGAGGTCTTAAAGCTTATCAAAGGTCGCAGTTAAGTATCTTCCCTTGAGTTTCTCTACATTTTTGCCTTAGTTTTCAGTTGGCTTAGAATCATTGACAAGAGTCATGAAGCGTTTGTACAATACTTCCTAGAAGATGAGGTGTTTATCTTCATTTAAAAACTGAATAATTAACAAATTATAAGAAAAGGCTGAAATAGAGAAGTAGAAAGGAAATATTTGTGACAAGTTATAATAATTTCTGGTCTTTAGGTAAAGACGGGCGCCTTACTGCTGTGAGGTCTAGCAGGAGGAACAAATCGATATACCTACAGTGCAGTAACAGTTTGAAGGTAACTGAATTTCTCGGTAATGCCCCGTGTAACAGTGCATCTTCACGGAAAGCTTTTCAGCGCCTGGTGCTCTAATGTCATTTGCTTCTACTCGCGTCTGAAAGCACTGTGAGAGCTGGTGCCATCAATTTGACATCTCCCCCAATTTTGTCTTCTCCGCAGCCGTCTTTACCAATTGGGATACATTCCGCTCCTCTCTCTCCCTCGTTCCATTCCCTCCCTTCCTTCCTTTTGTGAGGAAGTGGTGATGCGCTCGATCGGAAGTTGACTGGTCAGCTCTGCGGTGTCCTTAGCTCCCTTGGGACTTTCTGAAGTTAGATGTGCGCGTGCTCTGAAGAGGAACCAAGGGTAAGAGGCGGTATATCACGTAAAACTACAAAATAAAGCCAGGAATTGTTCGCGGAGTCTAAAATGGTGGTGAATTTATGACGAACTTAATTCCAAAGAGTGGAAGAAAACTCGAGAACTAGTAGTTAAGTCTTTTTCTTTTTCTGTAACATAGACTAGGCCTTTAGACCTGTTCTGAGACTAATCACACTGCCCTTTCCAACTCAGTGGTATCCAACCTAGTCCTTTTGGAGACTTACGTAACGAGCGGCTATTCCCCACTCCATACCCTCAGTCGGACTGACCGACAGTCACTATCCAGTGACGGACGCAAGCAGCCTATTTCATGGCACTTTCTTAGTCATACCTTGTATTTTCTAGGACTGTCCTCAGAAAACATCTTCATTTTGGGTGATTTTTGCATAAATGGTAAACAGTAAGAGACAGACAAAAACTTACTAAAAAACGTGGATCTCGTTAAAACACACAATTTAATATCAAATACTTCCTTTTTCTTTGAGTGAGCCATTTCCGAGCTATTCTTTATTATTTTTTTCTTATGCTTATAATTGCCAATGCTTATACTTTTCTCAAATAGGGATATGGTATTCCTTTTTTTATTCTTGGTTTTACAAAGAAAACAGAATTTCAAAGGCATCGCATAGCAACCAACTCTTAAAATATTTCACTATCGCTTAAAGTCTACTGTATTTCCCTTCCACCTACAAGAAAATTAGAATTAGAGTAATTTTAGAAAATGTTGATGTCAATTAAATGTAGTAGATAGAGAAGTAAGTATTTACAACAATAGTGTGTATAAGAATGAGTATAGCTCTACATGCATATATTTGCGAATAAAGTTTCTCCAAATTGAAGTATACTAAAAGTCTGTATGCATAAGCTACGCGACGATCACTTGGTGTATCTTCTAAGGCTATGCACTTCGACTTCTTTGTCGCCAGATATTAATGAACTTCTTAAACGTAAGTAGCACCTAAGAAATCATGGTCTATGAAACAACCGATAGATGATACCACGTGTTTTCTTAGAGGTCTACATGATTTCTACTAGTCCTGCACTCGCATGTTACATACTGTCCAAATTTTGTTGATGATTTGTCCCTTGGTGAAATAAAGGTGAAATAAATAAAGAGAAAGGAAAGAAAAGGTTAGCATATGCTAGTGAGCCATGTTTACATATGTAAACACATAAAGTCATGAGTTGTGTATGATTGAACATAACAGTCTGTAGGTATGTCTGTAAGGGAATTTCGCTGTCTCCATTCTCGTGGTGAAATTCGAAGTGTGCATAAAATGACAGTGAAATATTAATATTAAATTTTTTAGTTTAATTATTTTGAAAAAAGCTAATTTCTCTACACCAGCGCTGTCTCTAAACCCGCGGGTCATGATGTATTTTTCTGGTACCCTTCATAAGTCTATTTTTATTCCGATTAATTCAAGTTTCAAGACAAAACTATTTCCTTTCGAATATCCTCCTAGTACACACTCGTGAAGAATATTTTTGCACACCTAAAGCGGTATTCGTTACTTCTCTAACCAGTGCTTTTCCTGCTTCCTCTTAAATGAAGGGCACTTGCCCCCAACGGTTGTGATGGCACCCGCGCCTCCTTAGGCATTAGTTAAGAGCACGTAAGAAAGTTGGACAGCTCTGCTCTACATATCGCATGTAATAATGGGGTAAGTCACTTTTCACTATTATTAATGTATGTATATCCCACAATTCAGATCAGGTACCATAAGTATATTAACAGATACATCCCAAGATGCTCTGAGATAAAGATCGGTTCCGTTTCAAAATATTGTAGTCAGCTATTATAGAAATGTGATCTTCTGCAATCTTTATTAGACTGTAGCTCAAATTGATGTTTTCTTAACTATCCCATTTTGCATGCGCATGCTCAATTACTTTCTTTGGGTGTCAGCCGTTTCCGAGTTAACTTGTTATTGTTTTGAATTTTCAAAGCGTTTGTCTTTTTTAAAAGTATTGTCGGTATTCAATTCTCTTGATATCATGCAAAAGTATGGAATTTCTGTCAGCTTATAGCGACTCAATTTTAAAAATCTGAGTAGCGAATCTGTTTTCTCTATCCACCTGTCACCTTCAAGGAAATGTTCAATGAAACTATTCCTCTAATCTTAAATAGCATGAACTAAATAGAAAGACAATAGTTTGTGAGCTATATAAACATGTTACACTCACATGACTTTCTCCACCTATTTTTCAACAAACTATTCCTACAAAACCGTATTCTTCTACCTACATTTTTTTATGAAATGTAGAAATATTCTTATTACATATTTCCTTGTAGGCACAATAAGAAAAGGGGAATCAGTAGGCTTAAACCATAATCAAATATTTTAAAGCTGATGCCACCTGATGGTGTTGAAATTTCATTCTTTGTGCATAACCAAGACCTAATAGCACGAATGATGACTGCCTATTTGAGAAAAAGGCATAAGTATTTGAAAGTTCAAACCAAACAATGACAAGAAATTTCTTAGAAAGATTTAATTCCACAAGCATTTGATATAAACTGTGCATTAATGAGATTTGCACTTAGCGTTTATCTATATATTGTGACGTCAGGCCGGCGCACAACAAAGGATGGTCGGGCTAACCGCTTCACACCACATACCAGGCCCGCGAGCAAAGGCATTCAAGGTCAGACTGCCTCACGCGACTGCTTGTATGTACGTGGCCAACAACAATGATCGCGGTGCTTAACAAAGGAATTGCTGGAACCTTCGAGAGGCATCCGGCGGCCACCATGTTTTTAGAAATTCCGGAGAGGACTGTGGGACGTCATCCCACTACATAAGGGGGCGAGACGACAGCAAGGGAGTGAGTTGCGGTTACAGACATGAGTCGGTCAGTGTGTCAGTGAGGGAGACAGCTATGTGTGTGTGTGTGTGTGGGGGGGGGGGGGGGGCTTCTGTCGTCGTGAAATATACTTCGCGTCGGAGTAAAGAAGTTTTAATGACCGTTCAGTGTCTGTATTGTGAGAGTTAGTGTATGAGAGACAGAGAAAGTGAAGAATGATAGTGAAAGAACAGAGTCAAGGTTACGAGAAGTAAACAGTTGTGACTTGTAATATCACGAAAGGATGTAGACTGTGTTAACATCAGTAGAAGAGAATTACGTATTTGTGCAAAAGTTCAGAAGAAAATAAAGCGAGAAAGAATAACTGGACTGGATTTTGTCGCCTTTCTCACAATATATAAACATGAATATTTATGTTTCTCCTCTATGCGTTCTTATAACGCTTGACCAACCACCGCGAAATTCGGCACATACAGGATGGAAGGGAAGTCATTACATTCCTTCTAATATGTGCTTCATGGAAGCATTACAAACAAAAAGGTCGAATGGCATTTTGTTCTTGGATCAGCCAATTTCGAAAAAAAAAAAAAAAAAAAAAAAAATAGTTTTTTTTTTGTCCAAATTGGATGCGTAATTCCACAAGAAAGTGCGAAGATAACAGTTTGTTATTGTAAATTGCGTAGAGTAAATTATATCTGACACAGCTTCGAGAGTAATTATAGGACATCACACAGTTACGAAATAATTAATCACTCGTGAAGGAATACTCCGAGCTGCTCTTTCATACGTGAAGTAAGTCGACAACGTTGCGTTGAGGTTGGTCAGGGAATTTATCTGGTTTATGGATGTAAACAGGTCAGGCGCTTTCGCTTTCGTGTAATGTTTTGGGAGCTAACGCTTGTGATTTGCATACACTCGAACAGTAAACACGGAAGGACTAGGCAGGGTATGAGTTTGTTTTCAAGGCGCACCGTTACGGTGTTTGTTTATGTATTGAGTTAGGAAAAGTGACTATCCACACAATCTGCAGTGCTGCCAGATTGTTTTTCAACAAAACTAAAATATCTCTGTAGGAAATGGTCGTGAACAAAAACGTAAGATGCAAAATGTGTTCCAAATACCGATATCTACCACTGGTTTAAATTAATGTAATGACTTCTCTTCCACCCGGTATACCAGGAGGCCCATCTCATCCGGCATTGGGCTAAGTAGACAAAAGTTCGTGTGCTAAAGGGGTTGCAGAACGCAACGGCGCGATTGCTATGAAGCGGGGGCCAGTGGCGTGAGTGAACCTTGATCTGCTTGTAAGAGAACACGAGCGATGTGAGGTAGTTCCCGAGACTTCAACTATCGTATGTAGCCCGTGGTGATAAGACAATAGCAGTCTGAATATTTTCCTCTTTACTTGCAGGAATTTCATATTCCAGGGAGTACATAAATTCCTGTATTGTCTAACATTATGGTTTACAGATTGTAAATTGTAATGTTTCATTGATATTTATTCGCTTCTTATTAACGTTATTTTTGTATTTTATTATTATTATTATTATTATTATTATTATTATTATTATTATTATTATTATTATTATTATTATTATTATTATTATTATTATTATTATTATTATTATTATTATTATTATTATTATTATTATTATTATTATTATTATTATTATTATTATTATTATTATTATTATTATTATTATTATTATTATTATTATTATAATTATTATTATTATTATTATTATTATTATTATTATTATTATTATTATTATTATTATTATTATTATTATTAATTGTTTTTGTAGTTATTACTATTGTAATCAATATTATTAGTATTATAATTATTAGTTTTATTTTAATTAATTTTAGTGCTGCTACCACTTCCCTCTTCTGCATATAATTCATACACTTTTCTATATAATTGCAATAGAAATGCAACATATTACTTTCACACGGCTTTCTCTACTCGCATTTCTTCCGGTAGTACTTGTAATTGTTTAACAGTGCGTTCGCTTAGTTTCTTCACCGTGTTCCCATTTATTTTAGTTTATTTTTTGTTCTTTATAGTATCTCAAGAATTTAAGTCGTTGTTTAAGCGTAAACTTAAGTAAATTTTAAATGTCTCCAAAAAACTCAGGGCTGTTAAGTGCAAACTAAGACAAGGTGTAGGGATAAATCGTTAAACCACGGGCAAAGCGAGGTACAATATTTTAGCTAGTTAATATATTAAACTGATACACAATTTTGGAGGCTCTTCTCAGTAAATTCAGGGCACATATTTTGTTTTTCACACGTCTTTAGATAATATATCAACCAATTTTTGAAAAAATTAAAAAATAAAACAAAGAGAAAAAGGAAAAAAGAAATAACGAAAATGTTTCCTATAAAAAATCTCACCATCAGTTACAAACTCTATGCTAGAACAAAATGTGTAAATGTGATTTGGAATTTCATGTAGATTAAGAAGGAGGTTGCAGACCAGTGAGCTGCAATGCACCAGTTTTTATGGTCTCTTTTTTGAAGTACCTAAGTATTTCATATTTGAATTTCTTGCAAACGTGTAAACTAAATCAGTCTTTCTCTATTCCATGACCAACCAAAGATTCTTTGCTCCTACTTCGCTTCAATCTGTTTAGGTGGTGAGCTACTGTGGTGACCTGTAGTCCCCAGGATGATCTTTAATAATTTATTTTTTCTTCTAGTACGAAGTTGATATTCTAAAGTTCTAAACTTATTAGAAACGAACTAATGCTGCTATCCTATGTGGCACCAGTTATACGTCGTGTAATTTATTACAATGAAGCGTACTGTTTCATAAATTTATAAGAATATACGACAGATATGAAAATTTCAAGCTTTTTTGACATCTTCTACACTCTCCACTTGAGTTAATTAAATATTGGTGAAATCCTCAAGACTTAATTAAATTACTGCTGACAGTCTGACAAAGACAGGTCTTAATTAGAACGCTGGTATATCTCAAGATATCTGCCTGCGAAAATAGTAACAAGAAATTTTCATTTTTATAGTCCATCCAGTCACGTAATACATACGCAGATACAATCACAGTATTCGATATAGTTACGTAGCGGGGAAAGGCGCAATCAGCCTTAGAACAACGCAGAACACATGATGCTGGAAGGAAAAAATGTCCAAAAAAGAAAGCGAAACAGTGCAAAAGTTGTGAATAAAATGCTTGT
This sequence comes from Tenodera sinensis, assembly GCA_030765045.1. Classification (NCBI taxonomy): domain Eukaryota; kingdom Metazoa; phylum Arthropoda; class Insecta; order Mantodea; family Mantidae; genus Tenodera; species Tenodera sinensis. Next base: position 92,039,601 of record CM060965.1, read on the forward strand.
TCTTTCAATCATACCTTTACATGTTACGTTAATAAGTAAAAAATCTATGTTGCCTGTTCGAATTGAAAAAGAGCAGTAAAAGTGTAATAAACAGGAAGTAAAGTGGCAAAAAAAAAAAACAAAAAAAACCGAAGAGCCGTTAATGGTATTACGGGGGAAAAGAATAAAGGAAAAAAGCTTTAACAGATGAACGTACATTATATCATTTTATTTTATATTGGGCCTTCGGACACTCGAAAAGAATTTTTTCTCAACTTACGAGCCTTATTCACAATTTATTCAGGTCCTAAGTCCATTTAATATAGTAAAAGAGAAAAGTTAATGCCATTCTATACGGAAGCACGTATTTGCAGAGGCCACCATTTGTCTTTTCTATGTGATCACGTCTGCTGCCGGAATGCCTAATGGCTAGTCATTCTTCACATACAAATTTCACTTTAAACAAAGAAAATGCTTCCCTGATGTCACCTTTTAAGGTTCTACTTCTCTTGCTTGGTGCCACTTTAACACATTTCGCTTAGACATGACTCCTGTAAATCGAGAAATCTCCCACATTTTGTTAAAATTATTTTGTAGGAACTGTATTAGTTGCACGTTATCGTTTTATAACAGTAAGATTATGCGACAACTTATTGATGTAAGAAAAAATCTTAGTACTAAAATATAAATCATAATCTAAAAAGATCGAAATATAAACAAGTCTGTCTTATATTTTCATGTAAATTTAATTGTCATAGATGTATGACATTTCAAATTGCTTTCAATACTTCACTGATAAATTTGGTCTCTCGTAGTTTTATGCGATGTTTAGGTATAGGGAATGTTAATTATTTAGGTGAAAGGGAGTTATAAAGCAGAACAGCTAGAAAGTTGAATTTGTGTGCTTCATACAACACGAGAGAGAGAGAGAGAGAGAGAGAGAGAGAGAGAGGGAGAGAGAGAGAGGAGACAGCGAGAGAGGGGGGGACAGCGAGAGAGAAATGATGACTGATGACTGTGCAGGGTATCAAACAATCCACAAGTCACGTGGTTTTGGCCTACTACATAGGGATAAGAAAGCTTTAAAGAGAGAGGCCAAATGAAAACGAGGAAAAACAGCTGTAAAGGACCAGGAATAATAAGCTACAGTTAGGGGGGATTTTAAGATGCAAGCCACTCCATAAATTTAAAAAGTAATATGCTTTTTTTTCTCTTATTTTCACAGGTTTTTGTCTCTCAGCATGTATGTGCCTTTTTCTTAGAAATCTTTAGAGATACTCCAGTACAATTTGGTAGAAAGCTAGTTTCCTTCTGTAATGAGTATTTTGCTGCAGTGGTTTTCCTTTTATTTTGTTTTATGCTATGTAAGTCAAAACCATTTGAATGAAACAAAGGTAGTTGCCCTGAATACTGCTACTACTACTAATAATCATAATAATAATAATATTAATAATAATATTAATAATAATATTAATAATAATATTAATAATAATATTAATAATAATAATATTAATAATAATAATATTAATAATAATAATATTAATAATAATAATAATAATAGTCATAATAGTAATAATAATAATAATAATAATAATAATAATAATAATAATAATAATAATAATAATAATAATAATAATAATAATAATAATAATAATAATAATAATAATAATAATAATAATAATAATAATAATAATAATAATAATAATAATAATAATAATAATAATAATAATAATAATAATAATAATAATAATAAATCAGTGAAAAGAAATTCAGCAGAATATACAATAATTTAATGGGCTTTGTACATACATTTTTAAATTTCTTCATAGAGATAGTAAGGCAAAGGTATAGACACAGCGCATTGAAAAACGTATGGAAGCTGTAAATTGAAGTAATTGTGCAGAATTCCTTTCAGTTGGAACAAAAACTGTGACTATCACGGAATTTATTTTAGGAAGGAACTTCTGCCTAAGTAATACCATGGACATTCTCGACTCCATGTGTTAGGCGACTTCAAACCTCCCCCTCAAGCTCTTTTTCTGTTTGCAACACACAAGCTGTGTGGAATACCAATACCCATGGTGGAATATTGCTATAGCTATGCAGTTTCAGTTGGTGAAATGTTTATGGAAGAATGGGTTTTGTCAACAAAGCTGTTACAATGAGCTGCGTGTAAGTTCTGTAACAGGTATTGAGTATTCTTTATTTATTTTCCTGAGAAAAGCGATGTATATGTTTGATAAGAAGTAAAAAAAAATTGGAAATCAAACCTTTATTGTATGAATAATAATGAATAAATCTCTTGCTGTTATTTTGCATTTACTGCTTGCCTCACATTTTAATAAATAGGCATTTCTAGCTTTTCCAAATTAAGAATCGCATTACAGCACTGTTCCGACGGAGAAGTTAAGTTACGTCACAGCACTGCTCCATCGCTCTCTCTCTCCTGGAAGAGACACGCGGCTCGTCCATATACCTGCCTTAAGGGGAGACAAAATGATCAACTTACTCGTAGCACGGTAAGAAAATTGAAGAAAAGATGGAACAGTGATAGATTGGAGAGAGGACTCTCGATGGAATCAAAGATGAAGTCATCTTTACTGTACTTTAAGGTGGATAAGCAAAGGTGTAAAATTTTATTGCATGGATGCCAGGGCAAATTTATTATTATTATTATTATTATTATTATTATTATTATTATTATTATTATTATTATTATTATTATTATTATTATTATTATTATTATTATTATTATTATTATTATTATTATTATTATTATTATTATTATTATTATTATTATTATTATTATTATTATTATTATTATTATTATTATTATTATTATTATTATTATTATTATTATTATTATTATTATTATTATTATTATTATTATTATTATTATTATTATTATTATTATTATTATTATTATTATTATTATTATTATTATTATTATTATTATTATTATTATTATTATTATTATTATTATTATTATTATTTATTTATTATTATCGTTTATTTATTATTGTTATTATTATTAGTATTATTATTGGTTTTGAAGAACGTTGTCAGTAAAATTTAAAACAAATGGCTATAAAATGAAATTTTAGCACTACTAATAAAATACGCTATTGTGGCATCTTCCTTTGAGCCCTCCTGAAGGGAAGGAGGGAAAGAAAGATAGCTAATGGACGTTATCTCCAACCAGGCAAGTGCTAGAAGCATATCGTTAGGCTTCAGCTAGGGACTTAACAAAGTTTGTCAGTCTTCCAGCATACATCAAGAAATTATTTGGATAACTTTCTAATTGTTTTATCCCAAGTTTCTTTACAATTCTCTTCCTTTAGTTCACCCACTGAACTGCGTCAGTTTTGTCGTCTCCATCACTACCATAATAATCATCATCTTACCCTCCTCCTCCTCCTCCTTTCGCTTGTACATCTTATCCTTCTTCAGGGATTAGATGTAAACGTGCTTTCTATCTGCAATCGAATCTAGTATTCTCTTAATCTTCCCATTCGTCTCTTTCCTTTCCTTCTACTGGAAATTTAGTAACTCGTGTTTCTTCCATTCTTGTCCCATGCTGATGACATCTTCTTCCCCTACAATTTCTGCAATGTTTTCCCTTGCAGCTCCATTATTATGCTTGTGCTCTTTTGATGTCAGTCAACAAATATTTGACCACTATCCTTTCAAATTACCACATAAGTGTTCCCTATATTCTTTAGTTTCAACGCATACCTCTACTCTCATGGCAGGCAATTTCACATACTAGATACTTGAAAAATGTTACATCCTCAGTAATCTTGCCGCCAAGAGCTAATTTCGTTGTAATCAGCTTGACACTTCCCTAAAAGCATGATTTTAGGTACGATCTCTGAAATTATGGTGGGGTTAAATTCTTTTGCAGTAGTTCGAAGATGGTCAACTGTTATTTTCAACTCATCTTCTATATGTTCAATATCGCTTATTGTGTGGTGCTAAATAATTCTGTGGACCACCATTGCTTTACACTTTCGTGTATATTGAATAAAACGGGTGAATATGGGCAGAAATGTCTTAATGTCTTTCACCGCTCTAAATTTCATAACTGAGATGCGTGCCTAAGTAACTATTTCTGACTTCTCATAGCCGAACCTTTGAGCTAATGGATTTCTTGCTGAAATAAGTTCACTGGAATCCTAATTACCTTAGCTATACTGGTTGCTTTTTACTTAATACGAAACTTGCTGATGACCTTATGTCAAACTCTTAATTCATGCTTCTGCAATATGCATTAATTCTAACATACAATGGCAATCATTCATTTACCTTCCTATCATTTGTTTATAAAACTATTAATTCTTCCCGCCAATAATAATTGGGTATCATTTTAATTGCAGTCCGGTCCTATATTTAAAACATTAAAAGTATATTTAACTCATATTTAACCTTCAAAGTATATTGAAAGGTGCATTCGGAGTGTTAAAACCCTCGTAATACCTTTACTAATAAGTGAGTAGGTCATTCGCTATTATAGGATAGGCGCGTCGTGGCCCAGTGGTACGATCATTCGCCTCTCACCAAAGTGGCCCTGGTTCGATCCCAAGCGACCACCTGTAGATTTGTGGTGGACGAGGCGGCACTAGTGGGAGGGTTCCCTCCGGATTGTCGGGTATCCCCCGCCATCTCACTCCAGCAGTGCTCCATCTTCATTCTATGTATCATCGTGTCACCTTCTGTGGCGCCGCGTGTAGTAAAAGCGAATGTTAGACACTAACAAAAAATTATTATAGGACACCTTGCACACTGTCACATACATAGGACTGTTGTGACTACTACCCTCCAGGATGAAGCGAAGAAATAGCAGGTGTCCACAGACCACAATCAGACGCTAAGTCCCTAACAACTCCTGGCTTAAAGAAATCTCATTGCTGGAGATCCGTCGGCCGAGCATAGTGCCCACGGGAAGAATTCTTACCTTTGAACAAATACCCGCGCCATCATAAGCCACGACATATGCCATCAAACCTGAAAAATGAGAACGAAATGGAATAAAAGGGACATTATGGAAAGAAAGTCATGGAAGATGAGGAACACCATGAGAAACCCAAACTCGGAGTGGACTGTTAACGAGAATCGAACCACGACCTCCCGAATCGAGCCCCAAATGTTACCACGGGGTCATGCTGCTTGGTTTTCGGAAGGTAAATAACTACATAACAACGGAGAGTTGGAATAAATTGCATATTTGTCCAATATCGCCAAGCACAGCAAAATGCTTCTAAAACGCTCAATGGATAGGGTTACCAGATCACCCGTTTTTACCGGGGCCACCCGTTTTTCAGACCCTTCCCCGACCCCCCGTTCAGTTTTCGAATATTTTGCGAAAACACCCGTTTTTTGGTTAGCAGTAAAATTATATTATTTGTTTATCACTTCAATTCATTCTGAAAATGAATTCACACGCTGCGCCTTTAGCAATTGCTTTGTGTGCACTCTAGTGGGTCTTTGCTGAACTCTGCTTAAAGTTTACCGCATTGGTACGCCGCACCACTTTCTCTTCTGTCTTTGTGTACTGTCAAGGTAAGTAGAATAGAAAGAAGGTAGGCCACTCCGGCACAATTGCTGCCATTGGTTACAAGCAACATACATCACATGGTTTTCTGCCCTTTCATACAGAGGCAGTGCTCTGTAAAACAGAATAAACTTCTACAACAGTTCTGTTCTCTCCTTCGATGTGCAGAATTTGCTTTTGCAAAAAACTCATTACACTGTGTACAAACCATAAGTACCCTTCTGACAATGGATGTTCACTTGAAATCCACTTTCAATTGCTATCTGAACTGCGAGTGCTCTCCTCCAACCATTTTGTTCCTTTAAAGGTAAAGGAAATTATTTGTAAATGTGATGATGAAAATTTATAGTGTTAACATAGTTATTGATGATTCTGTACTCTTTGATGAAATAAGTGCTTTAAGAACTTACCACAAAATGAGCTCTGCAACATTGGTAGGAAAAAGTGTTGCCGAGAAATGGTACGAATATATGCATAATAATGATGAACGTATAGAATTGTTGAAAGTAGTACAGTACTATTTTGCTATACCTGCACATAATGCAGCTGTAGAGAGAATATTTTCTCTGCTAAATGTTCAGTGGACAGATGAGCGAAATAAGCTCACTGGCGAAAATATAAAGTTAATGTTGATCATAATGTACAACATGAAAAATGTAACTTGTGCTCAATATTATGACAGGATTATCTGTAAAAAGGATTTCCTGAAAAGGGTCAAAGGAAATGAAAAGTATGTGATATAAATGTCGTTAATTGAATTGAAAGGTATGTGATATAAATGTCGTTAACTGAATTCCCCCAGCTTTTTGACATTATCCCCCAGTTTTTTTGATATCATGATATGGTAACCCTATCAATGGAGCAAATTTCTCAGAAGGGGGAGGGAGAAAGGGAGAGAAAAGCAGGAACAAGAAATGGAGAAATAGACGACCTTTTCATTTTGTATCCTCGTCGCCGGGATTACAAACCAGCTGATGACCTCTGCCTTGAGATGTGCTTTTCATTTAAACCTTTGTTCAGGCTAATTCCAAGTTCCTCTTTTCGGAAATATTCTCTTTTAGAATGTTCTCACTTGGTAATTCAGTCCTAAGTTTTAGCTGCACTTGAACCTCTTGGGCACCCTACTAAATCGAACTGCTAAACTTTGGCAGAATACTTTTTAATAGGCTTTAAACTCACAAAGCCAAATACCCCAATATGCAAGAACATTTTTCAACCCCTCTCTGTCTAAACCATTTAAAACTTCTCCCTTAGTAGTTACCATAATGAGGTGCCTCGAAATGCTGCAGAACCATTCAAACCCTATCTAAGCGGATTTTCGATTTTAAATTGATTTCCATGTGAAAGGCTCTGGGCAAATGTTGCCATAGATTTGTTTCATAACGGTCCGTTGGAATCATTGTTGTAAAGGTTCGCTTCTTTTATCGCGCGAATTACCTCGGAATCATTATTTCCATAATGAAGGCGATTATGGCAAGGATTAAATTGCTTGAATGGTTTTCTTTCCCTTTTCTCACTCCCTACTACTTCCATTCAATTTAATTCTCTGCATTCATGCCAGATTCACTATTTAAAGTCGATACTTAAGTGCAGGTTCAACAAAGATGTTACACGAATCATTCTCTTTGGGGCTTTCATTTACGAAACGAAACGGCTTTTTGGGTAACGATCTGGTGAGCTTAAAATGACGTAGCTCTTGCATCAGTTACGGTTATGGTAAGTAATAAATATCTCCGTTCAGAGCACTGGTACACCGTTCACTGTGTCTCAACTTCAAAGAATCCGAGTGCTGCACTCACATGAATTTCTCTACTATTATACTATTTTTACAAACTCTTACTCCTATATCTTCCTCATGTTAGTCGAGATAAACATTTGCAGAAATTATCTTAGCCAATTTTCTTGTAGGTGCAAAAGGAATGAGCGGTGAGCGGTGAGTGTCAGTCAAATGTTTTAAAGTTTAAAAATTCCGCTCTTTGCACAGTCAAGAAATAAAAGTGAATAATGACCTTCCATTGGAAAGGGATGGCCGTATTGCAAATCTCGCACAAATAACAAGAAATGCCTCCGAACTGGTTCACCTCACATACACACACCCAAAAAAAAAAAAAAAAAAAAAAAAAAAAAAAAAAAAAAAAAAAAAAAAAAAAAAAAAAAAAAAAAAAATGGACATAATTTGTGTGTTTTAACGAGATCTCCATCTTTTGTGTAGTAAGATTCGGTCTATCTCTTACGGTTTACCAGTTAAGCAAAGGTCATCAAGATTAAACAGGATTGCATAGGCTATAGCCAGAAAATTCAAAATGAACGTTTCGTTTACCATAACAATATCTTAAACATGTGTCATTTTAATTAAAATTGTTACCCATTTTTGAGAAAATCAAAATTTTCGAAACATTTTACATGTTTATGTTGGAGGAATTTTCTTCAAAATCTTTGTGATGTATCCTTGAAGGATATTAAACTTAAATACCAACTTTGGTTTTGAAGCGACTTTTCGTTTTGAGGCATGCTGTTCACAGTCACACACACACACACACACACACACACACACACACACACACACACACACACACACACACACACACACACACACACACACACACACACACACACACACACACGCACGCACACCTTTTTCTAAAATTATTTTTTTTTATTAAGGGGCCTCAAAACATATTTCCAGTGAAACCCGGTGGAATACAATGCCTCCCACGTTTACTGTGGTAGTAGAGAAAGTAAAACTCAATTACGTGACCGGGATTGGAACCACAGTTGTGCTCTTCGGTCTATGTTCTTATCGCTTGAGCTACCGCAGAGACATAGGCTATATGCATTGGATCTTATCTGATTCGATTATCTTAATAAACGTTCAAGGCAAATTAAATATTAAAGTTTGTTTCGAACAAGAAATAACCTGTGATAGTAATTGGAGGGACATATTTCTGTATGATTTCAGCGGCAACTTCCCATCTGCTATTGCTCTTGCCAGTAAGATTCCCTCACCTCTTTCCCTTCAGCTACAATATGATCTTTGGGGAGTAGCACATTTTTTTGTTTTACTAAAGTCTCGTATATCACGTGTTTTAGTGCTTCTTACTAGCTTTGTAATACAATCCGAAGACGCTGTTCTTCCAATATCCTGTTATGAGCCGCCACAAATTGCTTATTGTTTAAATGTTTCTGCAGATAAATTATAGCCAAAAGGGGACTTGCAATACTGCAAGTTACTGAACTATCATAGTGCGTAACACTAACGTCTTAAATGTGAAGTACTTCGGTGTTTAACGTCGTGTTCAGGAACAGTTCGGGTTCTGCTGAACAACTCAAATGAATGAAAGAAAGGAGTGAAATAATGGCCAGTGAGATGAGTTATTGGATTGTTATCCAGTAAAAATGAAATAAAAATGTTTGATAGGTTATATTTATATAAATCTCTATCCACTCTTCTACAAAGTGTTCTTATAAAGGCTTATTCTTCTGTCTTCTTCATGTTACTCGGGATAATCGTTAGCACAAATACTTTTGTTGCATAATATTTCGTTGTAGATGCAAGAGGTTATAGCAGAGGAGTCAAAACTTATACGTAATTACTTAAATTTGCGTTACCATAAGCGAAAAAAAAAAAAAAAAAAAAATAAAAAAATAAAAAAAATAAAATAAAAATAAAATAAAACCCCGAACGGTGACTGACTTAGGTTTTTAAAAGTATGAACTATTTAACTATTCATGGTTCATCGCACAATTTTCTGAGGTAAATTAAATATATTTTAGAGAAATCTGTATGCTTAGTGTAGTGACATTTTGTCCGGTTCTTAGGATTTACAAGATACAAAATTAACAAAATTAACTCAGAATAAAGAGGACTTTGGTTTTATTTGCGGCTATTTTCAGATTATATAGGTACACATGTATTATGCAAATATTTTAAGCATATTAAGTTTAATAAAAATCATTAGAGCGATTTTTAAAAAAAAAAATATAACGAAATATATCCAATATTTTTGGGTGGGGATCTTTTGTCGTATCCTTGGAATATGCTGAATTTAAATACTGTCAGCTATTTCTAAATGTTTTAAAATTGTTTTTAATTGCTGGTGAATGGAAAATGGCAAGGAGTAGAGAAGGTAACAGGATTTATAACACTGATCCAGGCTGCTCTCTGAGATCGAACTCAGGGGGTTTCGATTGGAAGACACCGCCTACACCATAGGAGTGCTCTCTGAGCAGGAAAAGGAATAAAGAACCGAAGAACATGCTAATAAAGCTAAATGGAGATGAGCAGTACACGATGAAGATAACTTCTAGAAAGAGAAAAGCAATACTTAAAAGGAAGATAAGCAAAGAAGATGCAGTTGGAATTTGTGATGAGGCAGTTAAGAAGGCTATGGGGTGCACCGTGACTCATCAAAGAAACAGAAACGGCAAATGAAGAGAATTGAAGAAATAGCCGAGGAAGAAATTCAAGTACTGCGTGTGGAATATAGAAGAGTATATTGGGAAAAAAATTCGGAACATTGAAATTGTGTTTATGGACAATTATGAAAATGAAAAATGAACCCACAAAATGAATAACGAAGCTGCTTTGGATGGCGTGAACAGCGAGAGGGGAATGCCGAAACCAATTGAGGAAAATATATTTGCTTCTATATAGGTGAGAATAAACTACTTAGTAATCATGAATTAAAAAAAAAAAAAATAGGCAATACTACGAGTACTTAACGAAGATAGACAAAATATTAAATGGTTTATCCTTGGATTGAAGAGGGAAATGGAAAGGAGGAAGAATAAAGTAGGATGGGTTTACAGTAAAGATTATTGATTTATTGATACTAGTAAGGCGATGTATGAGAGTCCATAACAGTCAACAATGGTGTAAATTCACCTCGAAAACATCAAACTTTTAAATTGTATGATGTTCAGTAAAGCATGCTTTAGTCACCCAATCTTAACTTTAAGAATCAATAATAATAATAATTAATAATAATAATAATAATAATAATAATAATAATAATAATAATAATAATAATAATAATAATAATAATAATAATAATAATAATAATAATAATAATAATAATAATAATAATAATAATAATAATAATAATAATAATAATAATAATAATAATAATTTAGTTCTATTTTATTTAGCTGGCTATTTTTAGTTAAGTTCCTATTTGAGGAAAGCGAAAGCATTTTAAAATTCAAGCCAATAACGAGGTATTTCTCGGAAATGGTTAACTGCACAAAGAAATATATTTCACATAAGGTGCTTTAACGAGTTCTATATTTTTGTGAAATAAGAGTATCTCTTACGGTTTACCAGTTATGAAAAAGTCATTCATTGGTCATGAAAATATTTTATGCATATGGTGTTTTAATCAAAACGTTAGAGCCATTTTTGAGAAAATCATTTTGGAAAAAAATTTCTATATAGAGATTGGTTTGGGGAGATTTATTTGGCAATGTTCGTGTGCCATCCTTAAAAGACGTCGAACTTGACACACGCGCAAACGCACGCACACAGACACGCACACACACATTTTCTGAAAATGCTCTGTTTTTAGTCAGGGAATGTCAAAATTTGTATTTCAGTCTCAATATTGAATTTTCGGGTGGGCCGTAATATTTTCTTTTCCCCGCGCCCTGGCTGAGTGGTTAGACCATTCGTCTCTCTCACCAAACGACTTGGCTTCGATCCCAGGTGACTGCATGTAGGATTAGTGGTGGACAAGCAGCGCAGGGGCGGGTTTCCACCGGGTTCTTTGGTTTCCCCCGCCATCTCATTCCACCGGTTCTCCATCTTCATTCCATTCATTCACTCACTCACTCACTCACTCACTCACTCACTCACTCACTCACTCACTCACTCACTCACTCACTCACTCACTCACTCACTCACTCACTCACACACTCACACACTCACACACACACACTCACTCACTCACTCATTCATTCATCATTCATTCATCCAGTCTCATCGGCTGTGGTGCCGCATGTAGTAAACTCGGGCATTAAACACTACCGAAAAAGTAATACTATCGCTATTTCTGGGCACATGACACAATCAGAGGTCTCTTGACAGTGAATTGCCTGAATGACTTTTTCTCCTGGTCCGCGACTGTCCTCTGCGACTGCGGGGCGAGTTTGTTTATTGTGCATGCAATAAAACGGAACGCAGCTACGGGTATATTAACTTAGATCACAGAGTTAATGACGCATTATGAGGTAATTAGTGCAGACCACAAAATGCATCATCGCAGTGTGGTCTGTAGCTGCAGCTGTGATGTCATTACGTTCGGTAGGCGTGACCTCATCGCATCCTGTGCCATTAAGTTTTATTGATACCAAGCCGGATATGCAATACACTCTCCAATATGCTGCATTCTCAACTCAACAAGTGTTTTTCATTGTAGTCCAGCTCAATAATTTGATACATGATGATCCAAATGTCGGGAGTTTCTTATTTTCAATGTCCGTGCTGCGAAAAAACGAAGAACGTTTAACTTTTACCTTAAATTTTTGCCCCAGCGTTCAAAAGTAGGCCCCTTCTTGTTTTTAGTGTATATAAATGAGCTTTTTGAAACAGTGAGAAGAAATGGAGGTATGGCAATTGGCTGTGCAGATGATACAGCAATAATAACTAAGGATCATACCTCGAGAGGCGCACACATTAAAACAAATAATATCATGAAAATTTTAAAAGAATGCCTTTTAAATTTGGATTCGGTATTAAATGTAAAAAAAAACCACAAGGATAAAGTTTAGTTTAAAAGAGCAATACACAGATTTCATTGACCTCAAAGTAGATGGGGAAAGAATTCCAGAAACACAAGCCACAATAAAATTGCTCTAGATGTTATAGATAAATATATAAACAAGCAACCATATGTATTATACATAAAGAAGGGCTTATATGTAAAGAAACAGGTCAAAAACAGTATGGATAAGAACACTGAAGCAACTGTGTTATGCTTTTGTATATTCACGTGTAAAATATGGAGTATCATTATGGGGAAATATTGCAGCTAAGGAACCACTAAAGATTTTCAAATTAAAAAAGGGCTATTAGAATAATAGGGAATTTGGAAAGAAAGCATACTTACAGGGAGCCGTGTCTTACTTTCTCAGTATGCATATATAGGATGTCCAAAAAATGTATGTAAGAGAAAACACCGACAACGCTTAGTATGTTGTGCGGGATGGCAAACTGATCGGTTTTCAAACAGGAACCACTGTCCGGAAATGCACGGTTTGGATGCTGTAGCGAACTGAAGTGTGAGATCGGTGTACCTTCACATTTCGTCAATGTACTCAACATCCAGCTGTCTTACGAACGGGCTTCGAAATGTGCACCTCCTACGTCATTGCAGAGCCTACATCGGCAGTGGTGAGCCTCATGCACATAATCCAATACGTTCGATTGTCTTTGAAGACTTTGAAATGTTCTGTGGACTCGAGCAATAAGGTCCTCCGCTGAAGTTACACGAGTGCCATACATCATACTCTTCCTACAACTCCGTAGAAAAGAGGTGTCAGCTCTGCGCATGGAACTGGTCCACCTCTACCTATCCATTGATTTGAATATGTGACATTGAGGTGATTCCGCACAGTTAGACCAAAGTGTGCTGGAGCTCAACTCGGCCATTTCAGCGGCTGTGTCCTGGTATATGTCGCACTGCTGTTAAAAACGTTATTGTACTGGAAACTACACAAGTAACGCAGTAGAATGGGCACCAAGAACTAACTCTACGGAGGAATTCAGCGCATGCGTAAGAATGTTATTATGCTTAGATCGCTCACCTCAATACACAGATGGCTAAAGAATGCATACCTTCCGTATTAAGATACCAAAACGAATCTTAACACATACGCTCACCAGCGTCCAAACCGTGCCTTTCCGGACAGGGGCTCCTATTTGAAAACCGACCAGTTCGCCATCCTGCACAACGATTAAATGTTGTGCACACACACACATATCACATGGAGATTATGTCAGAAATAAAGGTGATTATTTCAGAACTGAACTTAGGGGACCATTAAATAATCGTTCACTAGAAAATATAGGAAAATAACGTTGTAGTTATGTCCTTATGTCCTTACCTAAGGGCACAAAAGCTATAGAACAAAGAGAAATACGTATTGACGGTATAAATAAGTTTAACTTTTTAACATAAATTAAAATTAGGGTGTGGAAATATTCTAAAGTTTGTTTATATTAGAAATGTAATGTAGAAAGTGTTTAAACATTGCAAACATAGTTTGTAACATATGCTGTTTGTAAACATTGTTATGTATTCTTTGTATTTGTATATTGGCATCGCATGAATTTCATGTAATTTTTATGGCCAATAAGTCAAATCAACGTTGTCAGCGCTCCGAGCCCTCCCGGCTGGTTATGCGACCTTCGCGACCTACGGTTGCTACTTCTATAACAAGTAGCTCCTCAATTGGCCCCACAGGGACCTAACGAGACTGAGTGCGCCCCGTGTCAGACCTCTTAGTGGGGTAAGACTCCCCACGTTGGTACAGGGGATCGAACCCGGGTCCCCCATGCCAGAGGCAAGGAGGTGGTCAAAGTACCACACATATAACACAATGTGCATGAAAAATGAAATGTGTATCTTAAATTTTCGGGAAATCGCCTCTTAAGTCCTTTTCATTATGAATGTCTTGTGCTGGTATAACTCGCAAACATTCATGCACAAAACGAAGGAGATGGGGTAGAGCGACGAGATGACGTCATTAGCTCATAAAAGATCAGGTTGAGTAACCTGATCTTACTGCACATAAAATATAGATCTTTATAAAGCAAATTAATTTCTGCAATTTATGTAAAATAACCATGTGACATTAACAATTTCGAAGATATTCTTTGCTATAGGTCTGAATTTTCAAATACGTATACTGCTTCAAGTGTCAAGCCCTATTCGTTTTTCTTCATGGCCATGTAAAGAGTAGGGAATTACATTGCACATAATAGAGGTCTACCATGCATTTGCAAGACCCAAGAAATAAACGATAATAAATGATATTGTGACTTTTAAAAAAAAATTATTTTGTTATTTAACGACGCTGTCAATTGCCAGGATTACATCAGCGTCACCGGTGTGCCGGAATTTCATCCCGAAGGAGTTCTTTTACATGCCAGTAAATCTACTGAGATCGGTCTGGGCCGGATTTGAACCCCTTGGGATCAGTAGGCCAGCGTCTAACCCACTGAGTCACCCAGACCGACTGATATTGTGACGATAATAGTTTTGTAAATGGTTAAATATAAATTTATGTAATTCATATTGTCACCGCGCCCGCCGCATCTAATTGCCGACAACAGCAGTCTCACCCATCGCATTATTGTCGGCACTACCGCAAAGGAGCCGAAGGAAAGAGACAGAGAATGGCCGCATTGTTGGGGCGCTTGCCGAAAGAGAGAAAAGGATAGAGGCTTCTGGAATCTTCTACTTTGTATCTCACCGCAATAACTGAACTTTCCAGAATAGTGCCTGGGAGATATAAATAGCGGTAAAGTGCGACAGAAGGCAGTCAGACGTATGTGAAGCGTTGAGTAGTCGTGCCGACGGAGAGGACAGACGATGTGAAGCGTTGAGAAGTCGTGCCGACGGAGAAGGGACAGTTCTTTGTGTTACGAGTTCGGAGCCGTGCTGTTGGAGAATCGGAAAAGACTTTTTTGTTGTTGCAACGAGTGTACAAAGTTACTGTTTACGGAAATAAAAGTGTTTCTTTATCTCGACTACATCTGTCGTCTTTACTTTACAAACCACCAAAAGTCACAATATATTCAAATTATTTAAGTCCAGGCATGCGATTTCCTGTTCACATACGCGAATGTCATAGTTCTTCACGGGCAGTCAGCCTAGCTGACTCGTGCTGACAAATCATTATTGATTAAGCTACTTCATAAGCTAGTTTTGTGTATTTAAACCCCGAATTTTTACCAAGCGGGGTGTCAATTTTCGCGTGCTAATACAAACCTGCGTCACTTTGACCTTTAAAGGTTTTTCTCAAGATGGAGTTTACGCCGCCAGGAATCTCCAAGGCAACAACAGCTAAGTAAACATCGCTATTAAAACTATTAAAACCCCTGCGCAACAGTTCTTCATGGGGCCGACCACTGTGTCCCCCACCTCTGTCCACTACAGGCGTCATAAGTGGGGTGCAGAACGGGAGGGTGGGACATAGTCAGCGCCTCGAGCCCTCCCAGTCGGTTATGCGGCCTTCGCAACTTGGGGTCACTACTTTATCAAGTAGCTCCTCAATTGGCCCTTCAGGGGCCTAACGAGGCTGAGTGCACCCTGTGCCAGACCTAGTGAGGAAAAATCCCCATGCCGGTACCGGGTCAGAGGCAGGCGCGCTACCACTGTGCTACAGAGGTGATTTTAAAACTATTAGTTACATTTATTTCGTTTTATTTGTTTAGTTTTACGGTGTGTCAAAATTATTTATCGCTCTCTATCCTGAAAAGTACATAGTACATAGTGTTTCTTTTAACAAATTTGGGTGCTAAAGACGAATCAAATATGCGAAATGAGGCTCAAATAAATCCGAGACCCAATGACCTTAGGGATACTTTTTTCTTACTTCTAACTGAGAAAGGAAAAGAAAAGAAACAAAATAAAATTTCACCGCAACTAGGATTTCAACTTTCATCTCCCAGTTAGAAACTGGGCACTCATTCACGTACAATGGTAATGGGTCGATGTCAATAGCAAAATTATAGTACTAATATATGGGGTAAGATGAGGAACAAAGACCAATCTTAAATCTTATGAAATCTTTTAATTATTATAAATCACTGATTAAACTTTATAATTGATAAAATATCACAAAGCAAGAATCTGTGTTAGCCACTCGGAATAATTTTGCCATACCAGAAACTGCTTGGTAAAATTTTCCAGCTCAGTGAATAGAAGAAAGTCACAGATGTCCAGCCCGGTTACCAGCACGAAACAGTTGAACTAATTAAAGCCAGATTTCTTTTGTTTCTCCGTGATCGTTATGAGAGTTGAATGTGGGTGGCAGTATGTGGAAACTGAGGTTGGAAATAGCAAAACCAGGGAAGAGTATTTTCTGCTTCGTGGCATGAAATTAACTAAGGTTAACGACTGAACTGGCTCCCGCTTCGTGCTTGTTGGTTTCCCAGTATTCCAGGAATATTAGGTAGTACCACTGCTAGTAATGAAGACACCTTAATTTGAGTTCCACCTTAAGAAGCTGAAATTATTGAACCATGTGTTTCTTCGTCAAGAGAGCTGAATTTACATTCAGCTGAATCAGTGGCGGCTCGTGAAACTCTTATCACATAAAAATCACATGCAACATACCTATTTTTTATATATTAAGTTGATTCTTCTACCATTTCTGTTGGCGTATTTCTCAGTTATATCGTCATGAAAAGGCTGATTCCTCTCTTGGCCATTCAGCAAGTTCTTATGGATGGAGATGTTGGTTAGAAATCTTTCCTGGGTTATAGAGCTCCGCAAATAAGTCTTTATGCGTTTGAGAGTAGAAAAGCTTCTCTCCACCGAAACGCTCGTTGACGACAGCACTACGACGAGCGAAAAAAGTTTGTACACCTGTTGAAATACGCTAGTGACCAACTTCAGTGTTTGTATAATGGAATGCTATGCTGGTATTCTTCACTTCTGTAAAAAACCTCAAGTTACATTTGCAAACGATTTATTTTAAATAAATTTGGATACGTTTCCTAAATAGAAGCGAGAGCATCAATGGGAAAACAATTGAATGCTGCAGGAACGTCGAAGAATCAGCGAGAGTACAAAACTTAAGTTTTCCAAGGTCTTGAAATCTAATGGTAATTTGTGCTAAGTTCAAATCCAATATTTCAAAATATAACAATTTGTGCTTCTGGAAAAGTTCATCTTGGGACAGTTTAGCATATTTTTGCCCTTAATCCCTCCCTCTCCTTAGTTTAGCTGTTTCAAAAAAAATTACGATAACACCATCGGTTCTTTTTCTTTGAAATATATAACTGTTTTCTTTTTGATTCTGACGGAAAATGTATGTTCAAGAGACTTTCTTGGAGAATATCAAACCGAAGACTGGTGAACTGAAAGATCTCATTAAAAGCAATGACCAAAAATGCAAATTCAAAATCATTCATGTTACTGAGAAAGCCATTTGAAAATCAAATTGCTGTCTGATCAGACTTAAAATCATGTGTTATCTCCTGAAAAACCTTACTGAGATCATTCCAGTTTTCTTCAATCACTTTAAGCAATTCTGAGTGTGAACTCCATTGGGTGTTTGTTGCCCTAAAAGGTAGTCTAGGACACAGCTTCTCTTGGCAGAGTTATGAAAAAACGAAGGGCTCCAGCAATGTCAGCAAAAAAGTTTGCGGTATTGAGAAATTTCATTCAGCGTGGTTTGTGTAACTATACTCAGCCTATGGGCTAAAAGATGAACAAACACTGCCTGAGGTGCAAAAACCGTTACCTTTTTTTGCGAACCATAAATGCCCACACATGAAACCTCCATTGTCCAGTAAGTTTTGATCATACGGTCCCAATACTGAATTAACCAAGGCAAATGCTGCTTCCGAAGATCGTTTTGGGATAAAGGAAACCCACTGTATTGTAGGATATTCTTTAATAAAAAAAATACTGCTTCCGAAGTTCTATGGCAACTGACATAAAGAAATCCCTCAAAAGCATTCGACTAGTCTGACTATTATGGAAAACGGAGATTTTTGTGTGATATATATATAGTATCATCAATTTGAACTGAAAAAAATCGCTGCTGCATATTTCCAAATTGATAAAATCATCAATGTACTCCGAAATACATCAGTGATCTCGTTCTGTACTATTTTTGAGTCCCCAGTGAAGACACTTCATTTTATTGTTGTGAATCTGAATCTCTAACAGAGTCGTGAAAATTAATACGAAATTTCCCTTATTAAATGAAGACGAGCTTTCATCATGACCACGAAAAGTAAGGTCTTGTCTGGCCAAATACATTACTGCATTAATTGCAACCTTAAGAATAATCGGTGTTAGGGACTTCCTCGCGTTTCTGTGGCCCGACTGGCTGCGGCCTTGTGGCATCCTGCGGTTCCCTCACTTCATCCCTGCCTCCTGGGGAAGGGGTTTAGCCATAATAGATCTGCGTAGATCGCAGTGCGTGAGGTGTTCCCCTCCGTGTATACCCTTTACCCTTTAAAAACTAGTCGATTCGACTGTTCAACACTGTCTGTTTTACACCAAGTAATAAGCTAGGCCAACAAAAGTTTTGCACATAATATCTACCCCACAGCCACTCATATTCACTGTACCTCGAATATTTAAAGTGCTTTTTGTAACACTTTACACCTTTTTGTTCCCTTTTTGCGCCGATAAGTTAAGAATAGGAGTTGGTTTTCTTGTTAATATCACATACATTTTATAACAATCTACCGCGTGTGTAACATTCCAAACACTATATCATTTTGCGGATTCATTTCTCCATTAACTTTAATTAAACAAAACAGTAAGAAGCTGCAGCGAAGCTAATTTCAGTTAAATAAATAAACACAATGGCCAACTAGAATACACAACCACTTTAAGCGAACAGTCAAGTGAAAAAAATCTTCTTTCTATCCTTGCGCTTCTTCCCTGCTATTTTAACCATGCAGAAATAGCAATCATCTACGTGTTTGGTCGGTTCCATCCATTAAGAATAGCAAGAGGCAATTGCAACTTTACCTTTTTTTCCCTTCACCCAACCGTTAAGATGCGACAAACAGCTCACCCAGACAATATGTGGTACCCATTTTCAGTCCTAATTACCTAACTTGCACTCGAAATATAGATAATAAGTTCCTTCGCTAGGGTGTTACATGTCTCTATGTGATTTAATAATGTACTCCCCACAGATATAACAAATATTTATTGGGCGATTCTTTAGAAATCTACCTAATTGCTTTTTATAACCATTATTATATAATGAAGTATTTTTTAAAACTCAGGGTGCCACAAAAATCGGGCAACATATTCCTACGTGGGGGTCAAAATACATAAGAAACATCTATTTCCATTCTTCGAAATTTGTCATTGTGACCCAGTGTTGTCTTATTGCTTTCTTCCTTGTAGGTGCAAGGAGAATATTGGGCGACAGTCAAATCTTTTAATGCTGGTCGCTTATGAAAGCTTTGAGATTCCATTCTCTTTACCCGGTCTTCCATTTGAGAAAAGTACAGTATTACAAAACTCGCACAAAGAACAAGGAATATCTCCGAAATGGTTCATTCCACCAAAAAAAAAAAAAAAAAAAAAAAAAAAAAAAAAAAAAAAAAAAAAAAAAAATTGCATTTGGACATAACGTGTGTTTCAACGAAATCTACAATTTTTATATACCTAGTAAGATTTGGTCTATCTTTTACACTTTACCAATTATGCAAAAGTGATCAAGAATAAACGGGACTACCTGGGCTATAGCCAGAAAATTCAAAATGTACATTTTATTTGCCATATAAATATCTTAAACGTAAGGCATTTTAATAAAAATCGTTAGAGCCATTTTCGAGATGATCAAAATTTTCCACATAAAGGGTAGTTTAGGGTGGAGGAATTTTTTTGAAAATCTTCGCGTCGCATTCTTGGAATATATTAAACCTAAATACCAACTTTTGTTTTTAAGCGATTTTTCGTTTTTGAGTTATGCTGTTCAAACACCACACACACACAAACACACACACACACACACACACACGTGGACCTTTTTCTAAAAATGCGATTTTTTGGATTCCAGGTGCCTCGAAACATATATTTCCGGTGAAATCTCGACATCGAATTTTTGGGTGGAATACAATACTTCCCCTATTTACCAGTAGAGAAAGTGGTTGATGTGTTGCACTCACATGACTTTCGCTACTCTTGTACTATACGTAGTAGAAAAAGTAAAAGTGAGGTTTATAGCAGTGGTTTCTAGATTGTTAAAACAATAGACCAGATTTGATATTAAAAGTCAAGTTAATAGGTATAACACTGTTCACCGCCCGTAAACATTACACAGTGGGGAAGAAACATCGCTGAAAGTGAAGAAGAGTGAGATGGCAGAGAGAGAGAGAGAAAGAGAGAGAGACAGAGAGAGAGAGAGAGAGAGAGAGAGAGAGAGAGAGAGGAGTAAAGAAATAACGAGTGGAATTTTTCTCCAGCCAAGAATATTTCTTATCCACCCTAGAGTAATACTGTGTGTGTGCGTGTGCGTGGGTTCGTGCGTTTGTGCGTGTGTGAGTTTGTGTGTGTGTTTGTGTGTATGTGTGTGAATTTAATGCTTAAAATCTCTAAAGACCAAAACCTGTTAACACTAGGGCTCGGAAGTTCATGCCCTAAAAACACTGAAATATGCATGCAAATATGCTCTTAAAAACTTGAAAATATGCCAAGAAATATGCACTATTGAATTAAAACAATGTCCCTCTGCAGTAGACAAGACGAGTTAGTATAAACAATAAATAAAGTTACCTTATTCCTTAGAGGTTGAAGCAGAAGTGGTCCTGCTGCTAGTATTAACTGATAAATTGCAGTTCACAACCAACACTTTGCACAAATTTTCAACTGTAAAACATCGTCTGTTGTCTCGCAAAAAACTTTTGTAACGTGAAAAACTTCTCTCCACGTCACAAGATGTTATCGGGTATTTTTCAATGTTGTTAACTGCTTCACAGAGAGAGTCAAGTCTCTTGGTGTGACAGATGGTTTTCTGTCGAGGATGTCTCGAATATCTCACATCTGTTTATAACCAGAATTTTTTGAAATTACATAATTCACTTTCTCTTTTACTTTTTGTCCTATACTACCAGGAACCGAACTTAGATCACATATTTTTTCAAAGACAGTAAGTGATTCATGCAAAGGAGATCCTACAGCTTCCAATGCAGTTATGGCTGTTGGTAAGAAAGAAAAATGGGTAGATATGAAACTAAGATCCTCTTTTAACCCAGTGTCTGACAGAGTATTTTGAACATTTTCTATTGATGAAACATCTTTCGAGTCCAATGAATTAACAACCTCTCCGACTATGTGCTCAGCATAATATAAAACTGCATCGACCATGTTCCCCATCGAGTTAACACTGGTACAGGAGGAAGTCGGATATTAGGTGCTGTTGATCTAAACAACTTAACTCTTTTAGGAGATTTAACAAAATTCTGTTTGTACTGGACACAAATCTATCTATCAGTGGGAAAGAATCGCGTATTGTCTCAGAAATGGGATGAAGAGCGTGTGCCAAACAAGTCATATGAATTATGTTAGGAAAAATAGCTTTCAGAGTTTGTCCTGGTTTTACCATATAAGGACCTGCATCGGTAACAAAAGTAACCGGTCGTATTTGATTCCACATGGCCATAGTAATTTCAAAGTGTCCATCACAAACTGGGTCACAGTTACATTGTCAGTGGCCGACAATTCGCACACATTAAGAAGATAAGGTGTAGTCTTTTGTTCATTATTTAAAGCACCCACGATTATATTAGCAATAGAACGGCGCTCAGAATCAGGGGTTTCATCAACAGACAACCACACAAACTGATCCGCTAATTCATTTTGTATATTTGGCAATACGTTATTGTAACAATGTCCTACATTAGTCTTACGCAGTGTACTTTCTTCAGGCACATGTTGTCGAGTGTACTTGGCAAGAAAGTTTGTAAATGTTGGATTATTAATTTTGAACAAGGGAATATCAGCAGCTAAGAATACTTGGCACAAGTTATAGGAAAATTCAGTAACCCTACTTCCTAAACACTCTACAGTCTGTTTTTGAACAGGTTCTCTGTTTGCGAGTTTTCTGATTAAATTCTCCTTTTGCTGTGTTTATGTGCTGAACTATTTGAAATCTTTTCTCACTCCCTACATTTTTCTCACACGCTCCACAATACAGTACTCTATGATCTGTAGATATTAAATCACCCGAAAACTCTTTCTGTAAATTAATTAATGTAGCTCGAAGTTGGGTTTATTTTCGGTATTTGAAGAGATTTTTAACATTTTATACGCCTAATTTAATTTGGTGGGAACCAGTTCACAACACTGTTACGTTTGAAGACCACGACACAACTACTAGTGGGCAGGCAAGAGTTGATATAATCGTGCTGCTCAAAACGTTGACCTGCACTTTATCTTTGTTAACATAAACCTCTCAGGTAACGCACTGATTATTTCCTACGCACATACATATAATGAAAGGATGGAAACAGGGAATTCACTGCATGACAACATGACTCAGCATTAGTTCTCGTCACCTCGTGAGTTGCATCATCATGTGCAATACTATCAATATGAAAAATACAATCCACGTGGGAAAAAAATAATAAAAAAGCATAACAATCATTAAAATATGCAATATAGAGGCTATAATATTGAAATAATATGCATTTATCAAAAATCAGGAAAATATGCAGTTATATGCACCATAAAATCATGTCCAAATAACTGAAAATTCCATAATTCGTGCACATAATGGAAAAGCATACATTTTTAACCCTTATGAAAAAACATGCAAATGCATGAACTTCCTAGCCCTAGTTAACACTGTTGAACTAGTACCACCATTGCGTTACAGGCAATATATTCCACAAAAAACACCACCGATATGATGTTTGCAGTTAAAGTCGGCATATAAATGGAACAGTAAAACAAAAAAGAACAAAATGCAAGGAACAAATACGTGTAGACCTAACTGTCAGCAAAGTCCCGGAACAAAATTCAAGTCGGTAACCACGCCATTATTGGGAAGAAAAGAACACAAGAAGTAGGTAATGGAACGCCGCTAACCGGCAAAATATGCATAATCACGGTGACTTTAGCGAATGATCGATAATTTTATTATATGCTAAATCAGTACATCAGAGGTTATCAAATCTCAGCTTCTGGTCAAATATTGTAATGCAAATCTTTGACATCTGGGGTGCCGGCTTCAGTCGTGCCCAGAATAGACAACAGTGGGTGCCCCAGATGAAGGATGCTTGCCTCCTTCACTCACTTGAGATCCAGTTATTTCCAACTTGTTTGCCCTGCCTTTGTTGCATTTTTTCGGGGAATTGCGAACACCAAATGTCCTCCGGTATACCCCTCGAGAACCTGTAACTGAATTCGTACTCCAGGATTACTTCACAGAGAAGAAGCAATTGCAGTTTAAACCAACTAGAACAAAATATTGTGACAAAATGACAAAATCAGCCCAAATAGTTTTTGCTCACGCTATTTTCTTCTAACACTTTTGCACAAAAACAGTTCTTTTACTGACATTAACACAGTCTACAGTCTTTTTTGATGTTACAACTCTCAACTGCTTTCTCCTCATAACCTTGACTTAGTCCTTTCACTGACCTTCTACACCAGGGGTGTCAAACAGCACTCACCAGGCGTGAAAAAATTTCCCCTATTTTCCCTCCCTCCGTGATGATCAAATCGGAAAACGGGAAAAACAAAGCGAAAACCGGTTCTGCTAGTGCGTGCTACTGCAGTTAAGGAGGGGTAGACCCCTCCCTTCACACCCTGGGAGTGAGGTTTGACATGCCTGTTCTACACTCTGGCTGTCTCTACACTCATTTTAATTTTTTGAGAAAGTATAAGTATTAATCGCCCAGTTCTATTTTTATCACAAATAAATAGCTCCATTGAAAGCTCTCATAAAGTTTATTAATAAACGAATTTAATTTAGCGAATTTGAGTTATTGAATAATTTATTATTCAAATATTGTATGTTCTTAATTTTGAAAGGGATTAATATACTAACTCTGACGATACAGTCATTCAACACTCATTAAAACTTCTTCACTTCCAGGCGGGGTATCTTTCACAACGGCCGCGATCGCTGAGCGACTGAAAAACTGTCTGCCTCCACGTACTCCGTAAGCTTTTATATCGTATGACGTAGCCCGATATTTCTCGAACGTCAACAAACAAGCCAGCTGCCGAGCACTTCTCGAATGCTCTGGAAATCCTTTGTGATGCCGTTTGATTGTTGCCTGTGTGGTATGGGGAAGCTTGACTTTGAGCGTCTTTGTTTGCTCGCCGAACGGGTATGCGGTGTGAAGTAGCTTAGTCCTGGCCGTCCTTTGATGTGTGCCGCGCGGTTGGCGTCACAATATCTAAAACAGCTCCCAATAATAAGGAATAAAAAATAAACATCTGCGTATCTTGCGACAGGAAATAAAACCTTACAAATGTTCCCCTTAATTTTACGTTAAATTTGAGAATTTGGGTGAATTTCTAGCCAAATAAAAATAAAGAAGTATGCTGGTTATATGAATCACATTGTAGCTTGTGCTCACAGAATTTTATTTGAGAACTGAGCACCATTATCAGCATTACCTAATCTGTCATTATCTTGATCTTTAACAGCAATGAATCTTGTAGAAATTCGAAATAACTTAATATCTGAATAAAATAATAAACAATATTCTTTCAGGGAAAAAGCCTATTTAAAGAGGTGGTTTTCTAACTTTTGTTCACATTTAACACCCAGTAGCGTAACATTATTTTGATTTTAATTCAAATCGGAATTCCTGTCTTAGTTTTCTTTCTCTTCTCCTTTCAATTCTTTATTTTTCCACTTATTCTCTTCTTCGCAACTCACGTTCTCCCCAAACACGGCGCACATAAGAGCGGCATGTATAGGAAATCAATTAGGAAGATATGTTATCGCAATGGAGGGTAAAATAAAAAAATGCTGCCAGAAAATGTTGGAAATGCGGCCAGAGAGCTGAAGCCATTGGAAGCAAACATCGAAGGGAAATGTACTCTGCAGATATTTTTCCCATACAGAAATATTAAACCGGTGAGGGAACTTTTTATCCATTCACAAACAAAGCCGGAACATTCGGAGTTTTGCTCACTACATGTACGTGAGTAATCTGTACTAAAAACAAAGTATAGCCATTAGTAAAAACTGGCTATACTATAAACCATCTGTTTCCGTATCAATTCCTCTGTCACGTGATGTACAACATGAAATATGTAGGGAAGATAAAAATGGAAAAATTACTTTTAGGTGGTTTGTCAATTGGGGGCATACAGATTGTTTTGTGGCATACGTTGTTGTTGTTGTAGTGTTTAACGCCCGCTTTTACTACTACGGCACCACAGGCGGTGACACTGATGATACATGAAGATGGAGCACCGGTGGAATGAGATGGCGGGGAAACCGGAGTACCCGGAGAAAACCCGCCCTGACGCCGCTTCGTCCACCACGAATACCACATGCGGGTCCCTGGGATCGAACCCGTTGTGGCATACGTTAAAACTATTTAATTTTATGTGAGTAAAATAAATCATCAGTTTTACTAAGCTGAAATACTCCGCTGTGCCAATGGTTTCACGATTTGCCGCCTTAACTTTTAAACTAAGGTTGCATTTGCCCAATGCGCTTTTCTGTTGGCATTAAAAAAAACCTTACACAGTTAACCAAAACTTTCAGGACACCATAAAGACACCATATATAATATAGTGTTATTTCAGAGAGGCGTCATATATTGCTAATTCATTTAAATATTCAATATAATTCCTTCTGTTTGAAAGTCCACCATTCTCATTGTGACTATGAAACAAGTGCCTGTTGGTTGTCCCATTAGTTCAGTCGATAGAACACGTGCCTGCAGTGC
Organism: Tenodera sinensis; assembly: GCA_030765045.1. Classification (NCBI taxonomy): domain Eukaryota; kingdom Metazoa; phylum Arthropoda; class Insecta; order Mantodea; family Mantidae; genus Tenodera; species Tenodera sinensis. The sequence continues at coordinate 92,065,754 of CM060965.1, forward strand.
AAGGTGCCCTGGGTTCCATTCCCGGCAGGGGTGGGGAATAGCAATTTTTCTTTCCAGAGTCTAAATAAGAGTGTGAATGTGTGTTTGTGTGTGTGTGTGTGTGTGTGTGTGTGTGTGTGTGTGTGTGTGTGTGTGTGTGTGTGTGTGTGTGTGTAAATTCAATGTTTAAAACCCTAAAGACCCAAAGGCCACTGTTTAACGAGTAACATCTCGCCGATTGGCAATATGTTCCACAGGAGTGGCCGCCAACATGATTTTTATAGTTAAAGGAGGGATATAAATGGAACATTCAAAAGAAAGTGTGTTTCCTTAGAAAATATACAGCCCATCCAAAAGGAGAAAGTAAAGCTTTGTTCTTTTTCACCTCATTGTCATGGTATTCGATCGAGAGATCATACGATTATTAAATGAAAATTCTATTCCTGGAGTTATGCCGAACATCTTTAGCTCTTTTTCGCATGTTAAGTGATTATAAAAATAGTTGTTTCTCGACTGCCTAATAAATGTTACTTAAATATTCATAAGCGCTCGAATTCCAAACTCACTTTTCTTTTGAAGAAAATATCAACAAAACATTTATTTAAAGTATTACGACACAGCCAGGATCCACTTTCGTGAACTTAGATGCTGAAATGCGTTGTAAGTTGTTTAATGTTCGTTGTAACACTGAATGCGGCTTAGGAGGATCTACTTTAATTACATATTCTTTTTAGATAAATTTCAATGTTTGGAAGCTTCTTGGGTTGGGTTTGTTTACCATGCAACAGTTCATTTCCATTTTCGTTGCAACAGTGGCAGGGAAACTAAGTTTTGTTTGTTGCTGTAGCTCTGATTCATTTCATGACCACGACCTGTGTACATTCCTTCGTCCCATAACCCGGGCAAATCGTAACCGTCATTTGCCTTAATAGCAAATGTCCACTACCGAAGAGCATATCTACAAGGATCAAAACAAATCGCAAGTTAGTATCCACGATTATAAGTGCAATAATGTTAGCGCGATTCTTAAGATGAGATTTACCCATGGGTCAAGCGCACAGCATCATTTTCCTGCAGCTGACGACAGATGCCGTTGACCCAAGCGTTGTTTCGAAACATACTGCTATCAAGTTATTGGAGAGAGGTGCGAATTCAATACATGATGTTTAAGAAAGGTTGATTTTTAATGACATTAAAACGATTATGTACCACAACATTATAATGAACACCAATTTGGCAATCAGTTTGAAGAAAATTACGGAGTATGTAATTCATATCTCACATTCATTGACGCGCCCCTGAGTTACGTCAATATAACCAAGTTTGTTATTCTCTGTAAAAATACTAAGAAAACACAAGAAAAAACAAATTTGACAGTGTTATTATTCTGTGATGGATGTCAGAGAGGAGATCAACGAATATTACTTGAACTTGTTATTCCTTAATTTTGTGAGGCCGTGAAAAAACAGATAATTATTCTTCTGTTGGCAATGATGGAGCTACTGCGATTATTGTTGATAAAGATATAGATCATCATGGGAGTTTTTATGGGTATTGGATAAAATTAAATAATTAACTGTGCGAAATGGAGTGAAATGTTAAAATCTAAGCTAGACAGTAATCTTTTCCCTGTGTCAAATATTATTTGTGCCTAGTTTGGTCGAAGTTGGTGTAACCTGGGTTACATTTTGACCTTGTATTTTTCATGGTCTTTCTGATCAGTAAGTGGTGCTGGACGGATGGTGGGATGCTTGAATGAAGAGAGACTACTCTCCGTGTACACAAGGCATGTTAACGACCTCTGCGCGTTTCTGTCTGACTACGGTCTGTAGCCTCCTGTAGTTCCTCCACTTTATCCCCTTCCTCCCGAGTTCTGGTAAGTGCAATAGATCTGTGTAGGTCGCAGTGTCCGTAGAGGTTGGAATTTCAAAGCCATTATAGGTTTCAGGATAACTCACTGTCGCTTAAAGCCTATTGTATTTCTATAACGATTCGTTGAACCTATCAGTAAGAATGTAATAAACGAAATTCTGCAAACGTTTATTTGGTTTGATATGTAGGTACAGTAATAGGCTGTCTCCTTAACAAGCGGGGTTTCGATACCCTGTAACAGTGAGGAGATTTTCTCCCTCTGGTAGACCTGGTCCGGTGTGCACTCAGCCTGGTTCGGTTCCTGAGGGGTGCATTGGGGAGTTGTTTGATAGAGAAGTAGCTCCCCTGGTTGCCAAGACCGCATATGCGGGCCGTGAAGGACCGGGGTGCTGACCACGTCCCACCCCCCAGTGCTATATCCCACACGTCGCCCGTGGTGGGTAGAGATGTTCCCACAGCGGCTGGTAGGTGGGGATCGGTCCCGAAAGGGCTGTTGTGCAGTGGGGTTAGTTTAGATAGAATAATACATGTTTGTAAGAACAGTCTCTAGATGAGTGAGTAGAGGAAATCACATGTGTGCAACAACTCAGATTTGTATATTACTTTCAGCTGAAGTGTATCGCAAACCACTAAATACTTGCTGCAAAGAGTCTTCTATTAATATTGCTGATGCCGTTTTTACCTTCATTGAATAAATTTGATCTCGTACTCGGTAGCATTTTAATATTTCACATGCAGGAAATTTGATGCCACTCATTAAAATATATAACTCTACAGTTAGACGGATATAAAAGAAGCTTCTACAGATTAAGGGCTAGAAATTATTTTTTGAATTAATTTTGCCCCATTTAAAACGTATAAATCCTGCCTGACGCATGGGTTTCGCCCAGTTAGGTTTTGAAAGGCGGCTTAATGTGTGTGCTGATTTGATCACTTAATCAGATTACAGATTAATGTGATCCGTGCTTTGCGACCCATTACAACTAATAGTGATGGACACTGAGGTAATCTGTTGAAGGGCTCGACGCACAGCACTCACTGTAATGGCTTGACTGACATAGCCAACGGTTTATGACCCCGTGTTGGCCCATTTAAGGGGTTTCCCAACGATGGGCTGCAGTACGTAATAGATTACAGAAACGCAAAGAATTTGGATAATATGTGAGGGGCTGTTACGTCAGTTGCAGATTTATTGCAGCAGGTTCATGTGGGAAGCGAAATTGTTTGTTTGTCCTTGGACTGGGTACACAAGAAATCTCATTTCAATTGTCCATTTCAACTGAAACTTTTGAAGATTAATGTTTATGGCGTTTGTTTAAACAAATAAAGAATTGTAGATGCTTACCATACTAAACAATAATAATAAAAAACAAATGCACATGAATTCACATTTAAAAGTTAAAAGCCTATCCCACCAATGTTCAATCTATGGCATTTATGAATCATTATAACAGACCATTAAATATATCAAACTGAAACTTATGCAGATATACATTCATACCTTCCCTGGCCAAAACGACCTAGTTGTCGACTGGTTCTTGAAATCCACTCTCTCACAACTCACTCACTATCTCAACCATCCCCTCTCATTTCACTCACTCACTCATTCACTCACCCACCCAATCACCTACTCTTCCATTCACTCAGCCGCACACTCATCCAGTCACTCACTCACTCACTCATTCACCCACTCACTCACTCATTCACTCACTCATTCACCCACTCACTCATTCACTGACTCATTCACCCACCCACTCACTCATTCATTCACTCACTCACTCACTCACTCACTCACTCACTCACTCACTCACTCACACACTCACTCATTCACTTACTCCTCATTCACAGCACGAGTCTGCTTTTGTCCAATAAGCTTGTTTATTCAGGAAGATGGAATTATTTTGTTAAGCATATCGCATTTTGATTAACATTTATCATGTTTTTTAAAAAATACCACAAAGTAGATTTACAAAAGCATTAGGTGCGACTTTATCACGCTGAAATTTAATTTGGCTATCATCAAGGTCATTTATAACAGAAAATATCATTCACAGAAAAAGTTGTTCAAAGCAAATATTTAGAAACAGAATTCACATATATTTGCAAAGAAAGAAGCCACGTCACAGCTACCAGATGATACTAATTTGTAATGCAAAATTTACTGTAAAAGATGGCCTAAAGTTTACCACTATTCCAAAGTGTAAAGGAGTAATAATTTTTTCTACGACGTGGTACACGGTTCTGAAAATGGCAGAATATAGTACCATTTTAAAAAACATAAGTATTGTGCCTTAGGTGATAAAATACATACTAAATTGAAGAAGACACCTGAATCAATGACTGAAACAAGTAATATTCTCGTGAATGTTTGACATTTAGTCTTCCCTTAAAATACAGCGTTTTTAAACTAGAAAATTTTCCCATGAACTAGGTTCTAGATCTAGATGAACCACTTGGTTATGCCTCAGTCCGTTTGTAAATATACATAGGCGTTTGTAACTCAGAATGAGAAAATAGATTACAAAATAACAATGAAAATGAATAAATGAGCCTTTTAAGCCCAATTGTTTTAACCGCACCTCCATTTGACCGGTAGTGAGTATATAATATACGTATAGCCTGTCGCTATCATAGAAAGGCGCGGATGAAACCATACAACATTTTAAAAACTACTCACTTACAAATGCTTTAAAGGAGATGCTGAAACTGGACACCGTTGTTGTCCATACATTTTGGCACCTCTTTAGGAAACTATACATCACTCACGTTGCGAAATGCTGGCAATTTCCTGACCGATATTTTGTTCTAATTCTTCCAGGATGTGTGGGTTTGTATTGTATACTTAATCTTTTAAGTAAACGTACAGATAGAAATCCCTTATTGGAGCTCTGAGAAACCTTTATCCGCTAATGGTGCACCATACACCAATTTTTCGTCATAAAGTACTGCTTCATGAACACTATTAGGTAGCTGAGTTATAGGCCAATTTTTTACGACTTAACGGTTGACGCCCGGATATACGTGAACACAATTTTGCTCCTTTTTCAGACAATTAACAGACAGAGAGCGTGATTTTGCCTTTTTTCAAGGCTCTGCAACAGCTCCTATGCAAATCTTTCGATGAGAACAATTGAAAGTGGTTTCAGGAGAGAATTATTAGTAGAGATTTGTGGCACCCCGATCTAACCTCCTGCGATTTCTATCTCGGGATAACTTAAAACATAAAGTGTACAAAACAAACCCACACACTCTGGTAGAATTAAAACAAAATATCCGTCAGGAAATTACCAGCATTTCTCAACGTGGACTACGGCGAGTGATGAATAGTTTTCTAAACAGGTACCAAAAATGTACGGACAACGACGGTGGCCAGTTTCAGCATGTCCTTTCATAAAGTTGGTAAGTAAAGCCTTTAAAATCAGTTTTAAAAATGTTGTATGGTTTCATCCGTGCCTTTCTATGATAGCGACAGACGGCAACGAGCGCCAGGACGCGGATAGGCAAAACACAATTGTTAATGAGGTTATGAGGTTAGATGATGAAGTCTATTGCTAATATCCTTCACAGTCTAGCAAACACTGCATCTGTTGCGTAGGGCTGTCGGAATATACATTAAGACAACTAGAATCGATTATTTCAGAAATAGCATAACATATTTCTTTAACATAGAATTTTGTGAAATCGCTATCTCATATTCTAAACCCAGCTCTGTACATAAAAGAGGTATCTGGTACTTCTGGGAAGTTAAAAAGTCTTCAATGTTCGTTTTAGAGCAGAAATCCAACAAGAATGGCGAGTTTCTACATAAAACTGACGTTCTAATGCCGCTATTAATAGGGACTATCAAAAAAGAAGTTGTTGGAAATAATTAAAATTAGGACTAGAAGATATTGAAAGAAATTCGAAAGAAACATTGGATAGTATGATAGTAAAGAAATTACAAAACTTTCTGATACTCTATAGAGAAATAAAATAGAAAGGGCAGGGAAAATTATATAGAGCTGTTTAATAAAGTAGGTCGTGGATGGTTTTCTTGGGCCAGGACTGGAGTTGTGAATTTATAAGTCGCAGGAGGCAATAACGATTATAAACATGTCCAGTGTTTGAGGAAACAAACACAGATTTTCGTTGTGTTAATAATTTTAGAATGTTAAAATTCAATTTTTATTTTGTAAAATTTTTAAAATATATCTGTAGGTATATTAAAATGAATTGTTCTAATGTTAATAAAACACATTTTTAAAAGATCATATTATACTCATATTAAAAAGTTATTGAGAGAACAGACATGGCGAGATAACTGGTAAGTCTAGATGGGAAAATAGTAATTAAAAATATTCTGACAAAACGGAGAAAAATATAAACGTTTCAGGGAATTATTTGGGAATAGTTGGAGGGAAATGGTAAGAATGAACAAGAGAAAATTGGAATTGAAGGAAATTCTGTAAGAATGATAGGCTATAAAATTATAAACAGAGACAGAATGAATGTAAGAATTATGGGGTCACCAATACACCAATAACCTGAAGTTGTGCGTATTGGGACCTAAAAGTAGGACAAAAAAGTTTACAAAGAGAATTTTGAGACAGTAAGATCTATAGTACCTTAGATTTTTATGTTATACTATATTATAAACAATATCAAATTTGTAACTAATATAGCCACAATATCTTTTACCATTTGAAAGCATCTCTCCTTGCCTTTTACTGCCTTTGTTCAAAATTCTCTGTTCTGCCAATGGCCTTTTTTAAATTCCTTCCCTGCATTGCTCTAGCTAACCCACCTCTCGAGCTGTTGCGAGGCCTCTGCATTCTCCTCCTTCAATATGGTGACCATGACAGGAGCTGCTTGGGCCATTTATCTTGTGACATACTCTGTACTCGTCTGTAGCCTTGCAGCGTCCTCTATTCAAGCCATTTCACTAGCGTTTGTTTCTTCTATTCTTTCCCTTCCTGTCTTATTAGGAACATTGTATTCTAAAACAGTGAAGACAAACTTGGTCTCTTTGGAGACGCTTATGTAATTAGCTGCTATCCCCCAGCCCTCTTTCATTCGGAGACCTGTGGCGTTTAGACTCACAAGAAGTCGGTATCCAGTGACGGACAGTGAGAATCCATGGCAGCTTTTAAGCCATACCTTAAATTTTCTGGGAATGTTGTGAGACGACCTCGTCATTCTGGATGATGTTTGCATAAATAGTAAACAGTAAGAGTGGATCTCGTTAAAATACAATTTATGTCAAATACGTTTCTCATTTGAGTAAATCATTCTTTATTATTCTATTTCTTTATTCTCTATTATTTTTGGCCTTCCAAAGAGAACGGAATTTCAAAGCCATCGCATAGCAGCTAGCCCTTAAAACACTGCACTATTGCTTAAACCCTGCTGTATTCCCATATTCTCTCTGCACCTACAAGCAAATTAGCAATAAGATACTTTCTGAAAATGTTTAATGTCGATTAAAATGAAGTAGATAGGGAAATAAGCAATTGCAAGGATAATTTATATACGAGTGAGTACAATCTACATATATATGCGGACAGTTTCTTCAAATTGAACTATATTAAAAGTCTCAATCTCAATTGAAAATTGGAACTGTTTTACTCATTATAAAGTAAAACGCTCAAAATACATACTTGGAATAGGGAAATAAAACGAAGGCAAAATAAATCAAATAAAAATCAGGTTTCTTTTTATGTTATAAACCCTATTACTATCAAAGCCAACTTACATTGACTAAAAATGTATATGTAAACTTTATTGCAAAAATTTGCTGTCTTACTATTTTTCGAATTTTTTTCTTAAAATAGATAATTTTGTGAAATTAAGGTAATATCAGTTTCAGATAGTGTATAAGTAATAGCAAAATTCTTATTCGTTTCAAAGATAATATTTTCCCTTATTTTCCAAAAAGTTGAGCATGTGTATTATTTTAGATATAAAGCCCTTAATATTAAATATTTTATAAATATTAGGTATAATTACTTCCTGATGCCTTGGTGACACACGTAATACTTGCGCAGTATGTACTGTTTAAAAGAGGAGACATTGCAAGCAAAAAGTATTACGTTGTTTACCATTCAATTTCGTTCGGAATGGCCTGTGCTTGTTTTTAATTCCGAAGTTGACAGATATATGCAGGACATGTAGGTTATGTTTTCATTTTCATTGTGTGTCTGTCTTTAGTTTTGGTTGTCGATAAATAAAACAAGCGAACGCAATTTAAAATAAAGCCGTAGGATTTGTCTCTCCGATGAAAATCGCATTAACGTTTTCCATTATATTCAGATGGAAGAGAGATTATACACAACATTATATTACAGCTGCACTCAGTCATCAATCTTCTCGTGCTGGAAACGCGACGTAGAGAAGACAGCCCTAACTAGATTGTCTCTGGAAAAAGCTGGGAGACACTCTCCACAGCATCACTTTCAAATCCCTAGAACGCTAAACTGATTTCAGAAACCAGAGGTCGTATGCTGGCAATTTTCAATTCCAGCGCAGGATTGAGTGGCGGTTGCTGAAGAACACAGAGGGATTTCAGAAAGAGATTTAGATGCCAGCGATGAAAAGCAAGGAGCAGAATGACTTACATTCCTGCCACAAAGTTACCATTAACTCTCCGAGAGCGAATATCTCCGTTCAGGTAAGGAATTTCTCGTCTTTGTCCCTTCTCCTTTTCAAGCTTTCACTGTAGCATTTTAGAGCTGTAAATGTATTTTACATTTTCCGTATTCCGAGTTACACAGTGTGTAACAAAATATGCTTAAATCTTGAAGGGCACGTTCTAAAGTAGACAATAAAACAATGAATACGACCCACAAATACTCTCAGCTCAGTTCTTTTTCAGTAGCTGAGCTTACATTTGATTGGTTTTATTTTACCAAATGAAAATAGCGTAAATCGTGGAAATTCACCTTAAAGTATATCAAAGTGATATAGAGTGTCATTATACATTATAAACAAGTGATGAAAAATCTTGTGTGCAGTCGCATGACTTTCTCTATTTACTCTTGTAAAGCACTTATTATTCTTTCTACCCTTTGTTAATCCAGGTATGGCTTATTACATCCTTCCTTAAGATACAATGAGAATGGAAGAATACAGTAGGCTTAAGTGATAATGCAAAAGTCATGAAGAGGATGTTACGTAAGTACAGTACGTACAGTTATGTAAAGCAATATGAGTCACTTGTGTATTTAGCGAAGGAAATTCTATTTAAATATACGCTTATTGTGTAAAGGCCAAAGTCAAGGCACAACCAACGTTCCAACAGACTTGAAATATCATAAATAATCTTTGAAATCGTTACTAGACGACGGATAAGTATGCAAAAAGGTGCAAGTTTAGCACACATGGGTTCTACTGTTGCTCTCTTGCAGGTACACAGCTGCAGATGTTTGTTGATGTGCGTGCATATACGACGGCTGCGCGGTACTGGTTAGGTCATACATTCTCCGCATCCAACTAACCTGTATCGTGTGTGAATGCACATGACTCCGCACTCTACTGTGCTTTTCAAAGGAGGAGTTTGTCCTTGAGCGTCTCCAGGCCAGTAACCAATCGGAGTCCTGCTGTTTTGTCATATTGCTTTCCCCTTAAGTGGGGCTTGAGGTGCGCAAAGAAATATGAAGAGTGGGGGTAATGAGCTTGCAACGCAGTGCATGTAAACGTATCTCATTAGTTGCAAATCAGAACTCTTCTTATTTGAAAAGCACAGTAGTCATTCCATAATTATATACCACGCGTGGCCAGCAGATAAACTTTGAACTCATTGCGTGAGTATCGGATTCGACACATGATTTGTTCCCTCACTTTATTTTGCACACGCAAAGTGCTGGGTTGAAAGCTACACACGGTACTCACATCTTGTCAGGAGATATAGCTTCTTTTAGACTCCTCATGTACCAGCCACTATGAACGTTATGTTCTACATTTTAATGGACTCGTCGAAATTCTCACTGTTGAATAAGCTACCTGAGATTCTGTGTGAGGGAGATCTAGGTGTTCCTCCTTACTAACTCCTATCCCAGGACGAAATACTTTATATTGTTATTCTTAACCTCAAACAAAACATTATTCCTAACCCTACAGAAATAACATTACAAGGACCTCAGAGAATATTTCCAGAGAATTCAACATATACATTTCATTTGTCGTGAAAATAACTAAACATGTGGTATTTAATCAAAATCCGTAGAAGCTACTTTTGAGAAAATACAATTTTTGAAAAGTTTTCCAGTAATGGGTAGTTCGGGGAGCGAGAACGTTCATGAAACTTTTCGTGTCGTATCCCTGGAGAATGTTGAACTTAAATAACACCCCTCTCCCCCCCCCCCCCCCCCACACACACACAAACATACACGCACTCACACAGATCTTTTTCAAAAATAGCCTTGTTTAGATTCAGAGGTTTAAAATATGCATTTGCGATATTTCGATATTGAATATTTGGGTGTAATTCAATACTTACCCTACTTACTATACATAGCAGAAAAAGTAAAAAGGAGCCTAAATTGTCAAAGCATATACCAGATGTAATTCAAAAATGAAATAAACACATCCGTAATTTTGAATTTAACTTCCTAACACAGTATGTATCTAATTGTAAGCGAGTTCGTCCCAAATTGTATATATGATATCACGATCAGTGCTTACTACTACTTCTACCATCCAAACTTTGATCTTGGTCCTGAGTTTTCTTTGAACAAATGAGGCTGATCGCGATACACGAGGCAGCGGATGACAATGAGCGCGCTCCGCACCGGTATATCTCTCCATGCCGGCTAATGGTCATGGCGACGAGCTGTTCATCATGTATCATACCACAACGCATTCCAACGTACTCTAGTAAGTGTATAGTAAACTTGAGAATATGCTGGAAATTTTTAAATGCAGTAAATCTTGTCCTTACCTTGCTGTCTTTCAATAGTAATGACAACTGCTGCATAACTAATCTATATTAATCAGTCTGACCTCGTTCCTCACCCCTGCAGTGAGCCGAGGTGGGGTTCCAAAGGCAGGACGATGCTTCAGGAATAACAGGACCTCAATTCACGTAAGATATTAATCAGCCCGCGACTACATTGAACCTCGGTAACGCTAATGTCTGTCTCCCTGGAGAACATTACGTTTTCTCGTGGCTAATGAAGGAATGGAGTGAATCTCGTGAAAAGACTATATCACCCACCAGTCTTGTAGCAGTATTACCAAATATGTACATTAGCTTTTCTGTTATCTAATTTTGTGGTTTAGTGCCACTTCTCTGTCTGTCTGTCTGTCTGTCTGTGTGTGCGTGTGTCTGTGTCTGTCTGTCTATGTGTGTGTGTGTCTGTGTGTCTGTGTGTGTGTCTGTCTCTGTGTGTCTGTGTGTGTGTGTGTCTGTCTGCCTGCCTGCCTGTCTATCTCATCTATCTTATCTCTCTTATCTATCGTATCTATCTTATATATCTTGCCTTATGGTATCTTACCTTATCCTATCCTATCTTATTCTATTTTGTCCTATCTTATCCTATCTTATCGTATCTTATCGTATATTATCGTATCTATCGTATCTATCCAATCCATTCCATCGATCGATCTATTTATTATAATTTATTTATTATCATCTATTTATTTAGTCCTACTGCCCGCAGTCCGAAGCGATCCAGGTTTTCGTTTGCTGGGAGCCCTTTAGAGGGACCTACTAAGATCCTTGGAACCAATTCAGGGGCTACTTTTCGGACATAAAGGCTGCTGAGGTGCTGAAATTCACATGCAGTAATCGGTATATTGATAACAAATACTGCATCATTGATCTATGCGGCCCCTAGGATATCCTGGCTGTGGATGTGTGGAGCGAGGTGTAGCTTGCAGTTGCCGTGCTGTTGTTATTATCTCGATTGGCCGTAGCGATCATTTATTTATTATATTACCACTGGGTTATTTGTAAAATTCCGGACATAATAATTGGTGGAACAATTTGTCTTGTTTTTCATTTTCTAAAAGTTTGCGTGATGATTTTTATTAAAATACTACATCTTTAAGCCAATTACATAACAAATAAAATTTATATAATGAATGTGTTAAATACGTAAAGTACAGTAAATCTGTTACTAGAATTATTAACGGATAAAATGAAAACTGTAATAAAGAAGGGATAGATACATAGGTAAATAATTGTAATACATAATTTCCGTATGTTAAAATAAAAACATAATATGAGAAGTGCAGGGCTTTAAGGTCAGGTTTCTGGAATTCAGCGATTTTCAGCTATCACAGACTTTGCGAGGCAGGGAGAAGGAATTCTGAAAATTACAAGGGAATTGAAGTTCTTAGGTTTGAGCAAGTAGAGTGGTGTTCGAAATGCTAAATCCTCCCTGTACGTGGTCATACGTCATCGTTTCAGCTTCCTTGTACCTACAACGAAATGTGGAATAAAAATACGTGCTTATGCAAACACTTTTCGTCGTTAACATGAGGTAGATAGAAAAGCAGGCTTTCGTAAGAATGGTCAGTAGAAGGTATATAAAAGTAAACGGCTGTGCAGAAACAGTCATGTGAATATAACCATAAGATTTTTACTTTCTCTACTATGTATAGTAAGTAGGGGAAGTATTGTATTTGACCGAAAAATTTGATGTAGAGAACTCACCGGAAATAAGTTTTGAGATACCCTGGATAAAAACTGAAAGCATTTTAGAAGAAGGTCCACGCACGCGTGCGTGCGTGCATGCGTGTGTGTGTGTGTGTGTGTGTGTGTGTGTGTGTGTGTGTGTGTGTGTGTGTGTGTGTGTGTGTGTGTATGTGTGTGTGTGTTGGTGTGTGTGTGAACAGCATAACTGAAAAACTAAAAGTCGATCAAAAACTATAAAGTTGGTATTTGAGTTCAATATCTTTTAGGGATGCAACACGAAGCACCAAACTACCCTTTAAATCGAACATCTTCCGTAAATTTTTATATTCTCAAAAATGGCCCTAACGATTTTGATTAAAGTGTATTATGTTTAAGATATTTTTGTGGCAAATGAAATATACATTTTGAATTTTCTTGTTATAACAGATGTCCTGTTTACTCTTGATGGCTTTTGTATAACTGGTAAACCGCAAGAGATAGACCAAATGTTGCTATACAAAAAGCAGATCTTGTTAAAACATGCAGTTTATGTTAAACAATCTTTTCTGTGAAATGCACCATTTCGTAGATATTCCTTGTTATTTGTCAGAATTTTACAATACCTACAGACGTTCTTAAATGGGAGGTCACTATTCATTATCATTTCTTCATGCAAAGAGAACGGAATTTCAAACTCGTCACTCGTCACTCTTAAATATTTGGCTATCTGTGTTCCCCTTACATCTACTAAAAATCAGCAATAAGATAATTTTTACAAATGTTTATCTCGATCAACATAAAGTAGATATAAGTGTTTTTGAGAATAGTTTGTGCAAAAATAGAGAAAGTCATGTGAGTGCAACACATCAGATTTTTCAGTAAACATTCAAGTTATAGTTGGGCCGCTCTTTGTGTTTCCTCTTCCACTTCTTTGATGCTAGCTTTGTGGTAGCTTGACACAAATTATGCGTCGCTTTGTAAGGAACTGGAAAGCCGATTTTCGGCCGAACTATACCTTACAATACACTTCTCAATTATTGGAAGGAATTACAGAATAAATTCACTCTGGAAAAAGAAATTGATAGTTGTAAGATCGTTTGTTACTTAGGCTTTGCAGTGAATATATTTTTATTTGAGGGATGACATAGCCCATCTTAATTAATTTTCTTGTTATCCGATAATTCATATTTACTGCTGTAGTTTATAGTTATACAAGAAGGGGGGACAATTCACGTACTGTGGGACCTAAATCTATTATATCTAACACCTCCCAGGAAGAGGGAATCAATGAAGGAACCACAGGAGGCTACAGGTCGCAGAAACACAGAGGCGGGCGGAGGTCCCTAACCGTGTCTGCCTCGAAGGTCCATCCCATTGCAAAAGGTGCCTAGGGAGGGCGAGAATGACCCGTCAACCAAAACTCCTTTGGTGCCCACAGGGAAAATCATTAGGATCATCTTTCCGGCATCATACACGTAACGCCAATGATCTAAGGGCCGGCTGTGCGGTGTATTTTTACTGGCCATGTGAACACATGCTTCCGCACTACTGCTGCAATAAAGGTCACCTTCTGATGCGCTTTTGCCCTGCTCAGGTCTGCAGTACCCAGGTTACAGTGATATGATGTAATTCAGTTATTACGAGTTATTGTTTTGTCCTGCATTTAATCACAAAGTAATTATGGTTAGCATGCGTCTTCTACTGTGCAGTGTGTATTTATGATTTGTACGTGCTAACTCAGCCAGTTTGTAGAGTGAAACTACCAGGAAGAATTATTCCTGATGTCATACGAGTAATACAAAACATGTGTAGAGGAGCGTAGATCAAAATAAATAAGCGAGAGCCAGTTCGAATTACAGGTGGGGTTCGACAAGGTTGCCCTCTATCAACTGCACTTTTTAATATATACATGGACGAAATAATACAATTATGGAAAAATAGGACCACATATGGAATTAGGCTAGAGAAGAGAATTTTAAAAACTATTTTACTTGCAGACGATCAGATCTTGCTTCCGGAAACGGAAGATGAACTACAGAAGATGGCATATGCTTGAACAAAATTTTACAAGAAAATTTGATATGAAATTATCAACAGAGAAAACGAAAACAATGGCATTTAGAAGTATATAGCCAGTGCGTTCCAAGATATTACACTAGAATTCTGATAACTCAACATTCCGTGTACTCGACTACCTTTTTACTTTCTCTACTACGTATAGTATACATGTATGTAAATGCATGTTTTGAGACCCCCTGAATCGACAGAAAGCATTTTAGAAAAAGCACCATGTGTGTGTGTGTGTGTTTGTGTGTGTCTGTGTTTGTGTGTCAGTCTGTGCGTCAGTCTGTCAGTCTGTGGACAGCATAACTCAAAATCGAAAAGTCGGTTAAAAATCAAAGTTGGTATTAAAGTTTAATGTCTTTCAAGGATGCTACACGAAGATTTTGAAGAAAATAGCCCCACCCTAAACTAGGTACCGTTTACATGGAACATTTTTCGAAAATTTTTAGTTTCTTTTAAATGGCTCTAAGATTTTGATTAAAATGTCATATGTTTAAGCTATTTGTATGGCAAATGAATGAATGTTTCGAATTTTCTGGCTATAGTACATGTGGTCCTATTTACCCTGGACACTTTTGAATAACTCATAATTCGTAAGAGATAGACAAATTCTTAATATACAAAAATGTAGATCTTATTAAAACACACAATTTATGTCCAAATACATTTTTTGTAGAGTGAATCATTTTGGAGATATTCCTTGTTATTTCTGTCAGATCCGAAAAACTTGAAACTTTCGTGAAATGGAACATCGTAGTTCATGTTTTTGTATGTCAAGCGTGCAAAGAGAACGGGATCTCAAAGCTTTAAAGGATTTGATTGTCGCACAAACCGTACTGTAATCTAATATTCCCCTTTCACCTAAAAGGAAGTAAGCAGTAAGATAATTTGTACAAATGCTTATCTCAACTAACACGAAGAAGATAAGATATAAGAGTTTGTAAGAATGGTTAGTACAAGAGTAGAGAAAGTCATGTGAGTGCAACACATCAGATTTTTAAATTTTTTGGAAAATGTTTTATCGTTAAACTTGACTATAACGATTTATATTATCTACAACTCGGTATGTATAATATAGGTACATTTTAATTAGTACACGTATACAACCAAACGCATTCTCCCTCAGAATGACAAAAGGGCTGACCGAGAATTTACCTTGATATCTAGTCAGAACACAAACAGGCCGTAACATTGTCGCGAAACCAAGAGCTTATTGCTAATAATGTGGATATATAGCACATGCACTTGTTAGGAAAGTTTGAAGATTCATTGCTTTACGTAGTACAAAGGTATTTTTTAAACGTAACGAAGGAAGCAATGATTTATGATCAAGTTCACTTTTGTATTTATAAGACCATATACCTTATCTTTCCGACTCCCGTGTAGTATATACGTAAACATCGCGTACAGTGCCATATCGTATTATCAGTAGTGTCTTGCTTATTTCAAGGAAGGAAAGAAAGACGTTACCCCCACCATCAATTTGAATGATGTCACTCGCGCAGTATAAAAACATCCGTGTACGTGGTAAGCTAAACTTTCAGTTACATATATCTGGTTACAGTGCAGCTTTCAAGATTTCAAACTTATTGTTAGTGTTGTTTTGAGTTGTTTGTGTCAGTGAAAATGTCGAACGAGAACAAAAGACAATAAGTAAACATGACAATGGAAATTAAATTGTATGTGTTAAAAAGACTGGACAACGCAATCAATTTTAGAATATGTTATACTTTTGTTTTCTATACACTACTAGAATGTGTTATTTATGTAATTTGCAATATTACATAATAAATTATCAATAACAGAACCCTTATTCCTTAAAGCGAGACATTTTGGTAACTCGACATCCTCTCAGTCCACATCCGGTCGAGTTATCGTGATTCCACTGCACTGGAAAATAGAATTCTGGAACAAGGTGTCAATATTCAATATTCCTGAGTGTAAAATATACATTAAAAAAGTGGAAACTAAACTAATTTGATTCCATACTTGAAACACTAAGATGCACATTAAAAAATAAGGCAAGACCAGAACCGATAGTTAAGTTACATAAGTGCATGGCAACACCTACAGTCATATATGGATCTGTAACAGACCAACACAGAGTAACACCCGCAAAAAGTACAGACAGCTGAAATGAGATTCCTAGCATCTACAACAGGGTATAAAAATCTGGAAAGAAAGACCAATATAAGTATTACCGAAGAACTAAAAGTAGATGAATTAAATAATATAATTACTAAAATTTTAATATTAATTAAGAAAATTGGAAGTCACACTTGGATCTAGTGCCAAACAACAGAATACCCAAAGCACCTGTAAATTATAACCCACAGGGTTAAAGAAAACCAGGGAGATTAAAGAAACGATGGTATCGGCAAGCGCTGAAGCGCAAACCGTGAAGAAGAAGAAGAAGAGGAAGAGGAAGAGGAAAAAGAAGACGAAGAAGAAGAAGAAGAAGAAGAAGAAGAAGAAGAAGAAGAAGAAGAAGAAGAAGAAGTGACTTCCTGATGTGAAAGTTGCAGGCCGTGCGACAATCCACACAGTTTATAATACATTTAAGGCTACAGGAAGTGTTCAATTTAAGAAACCTAAAAGACAGCGTAGGATTCTTACGGAGAGACATTGACATCGGTCATCGTTTGGAGACTTGCTCTAAAGATCACTTAGGCGGCTTTCACAACAGGAGATATTTGTTATGGCTCTATGCGAGAGCTACCAAATTGAGAAGTTTAAACCATACATTTGACAAGTAAAGTCCTTAAAAGTAGTTTTAAAAATATTGCATGGTTGCATCCGCGCCATTCTAAGTCAGTTGTGAACCACTACTTTAGAGCGGTGGGCAGTAGACGGCGCCAAGAGCTTGCTTGTGGAGCAGCGCCCGGTCACGTGACACCAGTGGATAGTAATGAGGGTTCAACGTTTGGCACAGCAATACATCTATGTGCGTTCTTGATGAAATTCTTAATGCAGTGCTTAGAATCAAGGCAGCACAAAATATCTCCGCAAATATTCATAAGTTATCAACAGAAAACTAACCAACAAAAAAATAAAACATTTACTACAAGTTCAGTTTGATTCTCTTGTATTATATAATTTATATGTTACTTATTCATAATTTCTCATCAGTTAAACCTTTAAGTGTTCTAATTGTATTATTTATATTGGGTTTTTATATTATGAAATATAATTTTGTTGGTATTACGTTTAAGAGCTTATCAAGTAAATGTAGAAAAACCCTTTTCTGTTTTATGGTTTGCTTATTAAATCGCTGTACATACAGGTATAAGATAATTAAATTCATCAATTAGATAAACAGAGCGAAAGTATTCTGATGCAAGTGTAACACACAACTATGTGTGATAAGTTGTCTGACAAATTAGAATAAATATGCTCTGTCTGTGCTTGCCGTAGACAGCAACAAGCACTGAAACGCGAACAGAAAAAACACTGTGCACCCGGTTCTTAGTTTATTGGTTCTCCCAGCAGAAGCACGCCTGAAATTAGAGAAGCAAACGGAATGAAAGGAAAATTATGAAAAAGAAATGTGGTAAATGATAAATCACTCTAGCATTCACTTCCCACCAGGGAAATCACGAAAAACATAAGAACGGAAGGGAATCGAACCCTTGACCTCCAGAATGCAGGTTACCGTGGAGCCATCTTGCTGGGTATATTTACTGCTAACAAGCAACTCTTCTTTAGTTTCTTGAAGTTATATTAATGCGAAATAAGCAGAGCATTAGTACATGAACTATGCAAAAATAATGTCGGAATTCCGTGATGCATAAGCTACTGTTCAGTTGTAGAAGGAGTGTCTTATTGCTAAGGAGAGCGAAGGATAGATAAAATAGATTTGTCTCCAGGGGCTCGTTCATGTGACACACAAAAATCGGAATAATATTTTTCTCCTCGAGAGTGCTGTGATTTCAAAGACCTCACTGGCTCACTGGAGGCTCGTATCTCATAAATTCTGTGCTGGAGAAAAGGGAAACAATCTGACGTGTTGCACTCATATGGCTTTCCCTGTTTTTGTATAAAATGTACTAACAAACGCGTATTCCTCTGTGGTTTCGCTTAAACCAAATAAACATTTTCAGAATTTGGTAATTTTTTTCTAGGTGCAAGGGGAATATGCGAATACAGTAGAATTTAAGTTAGTCAAATATTTCAAGAGCTGATCGTTGTGTGACGACTTTGAAAGTCGTTCTTTTTGTATGGTCAAGAGTTAACAAAACGAATAACGATTTCCCATTTGGCAAAAATGAAAGTATTGAAAAATTTCGTACCATAACAAGGACTATCTTGGAAGTGGTTCACTTCACAACAAATTATATTTGACATAATTATTGTATTTCTTAACGAGATATACATTTTTGTCCGGTTTACCCTTTATGCAAAAGTTATTTGAAAGAAATGTATTAGGGACTCAGGATATACCTCAGGATATAGAAGATCTCTTTAACTTACTCCGTGGAGCATTCCGAATAATCGTCTAGCTGAGAATTTTTTTTCTCTTGAAACTGTTCACATCCTTCCAGTTTACAAAATGTCTGAATAATGAGACAAGTATGCAAATTGTGCCAAAAATTGAATTTTTTCTAAATTTCTTGTAAGGAAACCTGGTATTAAATAATCTTCTGATGCAGAGCTAAAATACAATGAGAGATATAACTCAGTCATTTAACAAAGCCGTAAAAATAGCAGTGCATTGCATTATCGGTTGAATAATCGCCTAATGCCATTCAGAGGGACCAAAAGAGATGAACAGGGGAAAGAAAAGAGCTATGAGTGGAGTGAGTGAGTGAGTGAGTGAGTGAGTGAGTGAGAGTGGAGTTTAGGGGCCCGTCGACAGTTCATTTGGGCCCGCAGACCGGAAAGAAGCAGCTGAGGTTATGGGGGGTTTTAAGTATGCGAGCCCCTTCATAAACAATAAAAGCTACTTGATGGGGAAGTTGCGGTCCCAGGTCGAGAAGGCTGCATAACTGCCTGGGAGGGTTCGGGACGCTGACCACGTACCACCCCTCTAGTACTGCATCCCAACAATGACACCTGTAGTGGGCAGTGGTGGGGGTCGCAGCGGCTGGGCGGCAAGCCTTGGCTGTTGCGCTGGGGTTTATTTTAAAGGCTCGTCATGAGATTTTCCTATTTCATAAAGGACCTTTTTTTCTTACAATTATTTATACCAAGATCAAGTTAAACATCGTATTCGTGTTTATCTACACAGGTAAGTCTCGCGACAAGCTTTTATGCCATATAACATGTGTAATGTAATAAATCGATGCCTTTGATTTAATTTATAGTTTATTTTCTTCCTTTTAGAGCATTCAAATACTCGCAAAAACTTGTTTTTAGAAATTTTTTTTTTTTTTTTTTGCGTTTCATTTCCTTCATTCTAGAAAAAGGTTGCTCGCAAAAGTATGTGGAAGGAAACATTGCCAATATACGAGCGCTAAATGCCCTAAGACGAGGGTGTTTATTTCTAGGAGCAAGTTTAGATACAAGTGAAGGGGTGTGTCGGTAGGTACAAAGTCCACGTGGCGTACAAGGAGGGTGAGCCAAGTTCGGCTCATGAGCCTGCGTTTGGACAAGGCTGTCTGAAGATGCTCGTCTCTAGTCCCTATCTTCAGTTCTTCTAGTACGTTCTTCGTTTGCTTCGTGACCCATTGCCTATTCTTTTCATTTGCTAGTTCTGATGTGACCTAATCTACTTAATATACTAGCATAATTATAATCTAATACTTAAAATAGCTTTGCAAAATATCATTGCTTTAGGACATATATTGTATGTATGACAGAGAGTTTCTTGTACGGATCTATTTCTGTCTACATAGGTACTTCGTCTATTCCTTTACTAGAGCATTTGTATGCACAACACTAACCTGTAGTAAACACATTACTGGGCACTAACGAATACTTTATTACTCTGATAGTTACGCATGAGTTTTCTGTGCACAATACGTAGGTACCATCAGTGACACTGGGCGGTTTGGGTCAAACTGCCATGTAATGTGCAATTTTAGTAATACTGCACGATCCTTGCTATTTGCTCTCAGAACCATTGCTCCATTGTGTCTTTCTTTAAACATGCAAGTCCATCTAGGCCGTTCTTGTTCTCTCATGCGAATGAATGGAGGCTACCCGCAGGATGGTGCAGTTTCGACCTACCCATTTTCATCTCAGTTCCGTGTAAGTTGAATGACTCCATGTATGAGTTGGAAATTTTCTCTGTGTCTTCCTTTGACAAATCTGGATTACTCTCCTTTTTCGCTGGTTAATGATCGTGCTTGACAGCAGGATAAGATGGCTAAATGCAAGCTTCACTCTTCGGTTGTATTTCTTCTTCAGTCGGAGGATGTAAGGTTCGCTGCTGATACTAACTTTGTTATTACTTACCTGGAAGATTGTATTATAATCAAATTTTCCATGTCGAAGTTTTACCACAAATACATGTTTTGAATTCGAAAAAGGACTTTTAGAAAAATATGTGTATATGTCGGTGTGTACATGAAGGACAGACATAAAAACGAAAAATCGATTAAACACAGAACTTGATATTTGAGTTCAGTGTCTTTCCAGAAAGCTATAAGAAGATTTTCAAGCAATTATCCCCAATCCAAATGGCTGCCTTATATGGAAAAGTGTCGAATTTTTCGTTTTCTCAAAAATAGCTATGATTTTGATAAGACATAAAATGCTTAAGATATTTGCAAATAGATTCAATGTTTTTCTTGAATGGTTCTGTATATTTGGAAAACTGTAAGAGATAAACAGAATCACCACACAGAAATATAGATATTCTTAAAGCAAAAAGTTATGTAAGATAGCTTTTTTATGGCCAGATCTTCACCGTGCATAGAGGACGGAATTTCACAGTGTTCATATAGCGACCAGATTTAAAAGATCTGATTATCACTCAAAGCCTACTGCATTCCCATACTCCCCTTGCACCGACAAGAAAAGAAGCAATAAGATAATTTCTGCAAACGTTTATCTCAGCTAACATGAAGAATAGTTAATACAAGAGCACAGAAAGTCATGAATTTTATTGCAGGGATTATAGTTATAGAAATGCAATCTTAATCTACTAAAACAATGAAATAAAAGAAATATAAGTAATTCTAATAATCTTTCACACAATTATTGGCTTGGCCACTGGAAGCGAGGAACTATTCCAACTGGATACAAGCTAAGAATTCACACATTTTATTCTTGCTTCTTGGAGTTTTTTATTCATATTACTTACTCTTATATTCAACATCTTTTATATACATATATATGTATAATCGGGAAGTTTATTATATCCACTATTTACTTTTGCACCTTGTTACAATTTTTTATATTTTTATTCATACTTCCTTTAACTATTTTAACCTTATATACATGCGTAGGCTTTCACGGCCAGCTTTTATCTAATGGAACGTATTTCCGGGCTTGAAGGCCGAGGTCCAATCGATGAATAAATATCTGATGTTAGCCAGAACAAAAATGTTCTAGACGCGGCACGGGTTGCCGACTAATGCGTGTCCATGTAACCTAGGCCCTAGGCCACACACACATTTCGGTAGAGGCCCACGCCTCGGAAAGCACCCAGGAGCTACACCCTGCCCGCGCAAGAAAACAGCGGGAAACTGTAAATAGTGAAGTGCGCGAGCTGGAACGCATATTTTTGGTGTGCCCAGTATAGGTATGGTGTGTGCGTGAACGCCTGCGTGTATGTGTGTATATAAATGTATATATGTATGTGACAAAAAAAAAAAAAAAAAAAAAAAAAAAAAAAAAAAAAAAAAAAAAGATTGGAACAGGCACCAAAAGACAATCAAAAACTGTATTCTCGGTGACCTAAAGATAGTCACCGTATGTGTTTTTGGTGAAACCCAAAAATTATAACTTTGTAAATAAAAATAATTGCAAATAAATGTAAATTTATAGCCTGTAAGCCGGCCCCTTGTACCAGCACCAGGCTAAAACTTAGGAATAAAGCAAACTTGAATCTTGAAACAGGAGTCACTCTCTGAAGATGCCCAAAGCACTCTTGGGCGAAACGTCAGATATTTGTTCATCGACTAGACCACGGCCTACAAGCCCGGAAACTACGTTCCATTATTTTAACCTTATTTTTTCCTAAATATTTTCTGCATTCTCCATGTATTTATCTGATCTTAGTACTTTCCTTAAATATAAAGTCTTATTCCTTTTTTTAACTCCTGGGCGCACTGCCAAAGGCATCACATAACCAACTCTTATAATACTTCATTATCGCTACACCCATTGTACCTATAATGAAATATGTAATACAACTATTTCTATAAACGACTGTCTAGATTAACGTGTAGTAGGTAGAAGAATAACGTTTTGTAAGCATAGTTTGTTGAAGAATAGGCGGAGAAAGCCATGTGAGTGTAACACATCAGATTTTTTTTCTGCTGCGAGTTATTTATTAAGTGTTTATGTGGAGAGCTGCATCAGCTGCAGACCACACCGCTGTCATATTATGCCTAGTTAACGGCTAGTACCGGATGCGTCATGAGCAGTGGCAATTACATAAAGAAGCTGTTTCCTAAGCCATAGCTTTATTACAGTGCGGCAGACATTCAAGTGGCTATATTTTGGAGTGATATACATTACTCCTGTATACTTTCTCTTAGAGCCCTTATCTGTGCCTGTAAATCATTCTTGTTGCTTTTCCCTTGCAGCCTTAAGCACCTAGTGAGGAACCAGAAAGTGTGATATACATTCTGAAATGTTGCAGCTTTACAAACTTTTAATTTATGTGTATGACATACTACAATGGTTAATAATTTTGGACTAAACACCATTAAGGCAATGGGTCTGAGAAAATGAAAAAGGCCATACTTGGTATTTTTACCATATATTCAGAACATAAACTTGTAATGCATACAGTTTTTGAACGTGCAATGTTAAACTGTTATATTATTGATTTTATTAGCTTATCTACTGCATACGAGTAAGTAAGGGAAGTATTGTATCCTACCCAAAAATTCGCAAAAATATGAACGCCAACAAGCATTTTTAGAAAACGCTTCTGGGAATAGCATAACCTCAACACAGAAATTGGTTAAAATCAATGCATCAAAGGATGCAACACGAAGAAAAAAAACCCTTCCTGAACTACCTTTTACATGGAAATACTTTTAAAAAATTTCGATTTTCACCAAAATGGCTGTAACGATTTCAATGAAAATATTTAAAGATATTTTAATGAACAATAAGATGTATATCTTAAACTTTTCAGCAGTAGCCTCTCAGCCCTTTTCATTCTGGATGATTTTTGCATAACTGGTAAATCGCAAGAGATGGACAGAATTTTATTACTCAAGGACTGGAAATCTCACTAAAGCACACAATTTATGTCAAATAATTGTTTTTGTGGAACAAACCATTTTAAATATATTCCATATTGTTGGTTTGACTTATCAAATACTTATACTTTTCTCAAATAGGAACATTTTTTTTCTTAGGCATGGAAAGAGAACAAAATTTCAAAGCCATCAGATAGTGATTAGCGATTAGCGATTTCACTATCGTTTAATGTCTACTTCCACTTACTGGTGTTTTGCTCCTCACTGTAACTTTTCTATCTGACCTTGCCTTTGTCATCTCTTGCTCTCTTCCGACCCCGATGCTATTAGGGTTCCTGAGGGCTAGGGAGTCTTTATTTTTCCAACCTCTCCATTTCTCTAATTTCTCTATAAAACCTTAACCCCTAACATGCTGACATGTCATGGCATGTAATACGTCCTCTGATTGGTAATCAGAGGATATGGTCGGTGAATTTATTTTGATAACTCTCCCGGTCAGGTCGGTGAGACCCGTAAACCAACGACAGGTGTGGTCCTCCAGACATTCTGGGGGTTGTGAGAGAGCGATGTGACCGCCAAAACAAAAATATGGTGCTCTCTAAAAAGCGGTTACATTTACTGCTAAGGCTCTTCAATATTTATGATATATTGGAGAGCAAGAGGATTAATGACTTCATTGTCAGAAATCCAGCATTAGCTAACAACATTTCCATATTCCTCTTGCACCTACAGGAAAATTAGCAATAAGATAATTTCTGCTAATCTTTATCTCGATTAATATGAAATAGGTTAAGTGTAGTTTGTACAAGAGTAGGGAAAGTCTTTCAAGTAGAGCACATAAATTTTTCAAAATTCATAATTAATCCTTTTTGCTTTGATAGTACAAAAGCTCCTTGCAACCTACCTTTTATCCATTCGCTCATAAATTTTTAATGGCAAGCTTCGGAACACAAATCCCAAAATCGGAAATAAGTTCCCCAATAAATATATAGTTATTCGTTTCTTAATTATCTGTTTGGTCACATAATACATTTTCTACGGGCGGCGCTGTTCTTTGAGGCCACAGATTTGGTAAATTATTAACACTTCCTGAAAGTAATGTGCTTTGAACATAAGGGAAGCCACCAAACCTCTATGTTATCAATTCATCCCCTTATATCCTCTTCTCTTTTCCACTAATTATCTTTATAAATGTCCCAACGTACCTAAGATTAATTGCAACTTATTGTAACTGTTCTGAGCTTCAGATATGGTTGTTCAACCAACTTCCAAATTTTGGCGAAAACTCGCATTTGAGATGCTTGAACTTGTCAAAGCTGTGCATTGAAAACATACATCCATTCAATACATGCGTCAGAAAGAGCACGTGCCTTTGAAACGGCTTCTCGCCTCTCTCTTTTTGCGAGGAATGAATCTCTTTGTATACAATGCTTCGATTCGTCCCATTAGGGATGATGCATACAAAGTTATCAGCTTCCCCCAATAGAACATCGTATTTTATACATATAACGCGTTAAAACTTTTGTAACCACATTTCAGAAAAAGAGAAACGCGGTGTAGATATAGTTGAGAAGTTAAATCAATCTTTTGGAAAGCGGGGTTGAGTAGTTTCCCTTTTTACGTTCTCTACTACGTATAATAAAGTAGAGGAAATATTGTATTTCACCCAAAAATTCGATGTCGATATTTCACCGGAAATGATCTTGTATGTCCAAAAAATAAACACTAACTACATCTGCCAAACATATAGCACAAAGAAAGAACCGTTATTACACGTCTACCATAAAACACAATGGATTTGCAAAAATAGTCTCCCAGGACTTTTTACTATGTGTGCTGCAAGTTTCTGAAATGTGGTTGAGATTGATACAAAATGCAATTAAAGCAGGTATGTGATGTTAACATTGACAACTATGTCACTAGTATTTTAAGATCTATATTTTCTTCAATAATAGAATTAGTGAATTGTTTAATTTGGGGTGATTCTGCTGTGTTCCAGGTGCTACTCCTTAAGATAAAAGGTGTAGACATCATAATCGGCCCTATAGGATCGACAGAAATGTTTGCCATCTTGTTGAAGAACATTGATCCCAGTTCCCTCATAAATGTCCCGTTACAACAGTGCCGGAACTAAAAGGAAGTAACTTGATAATCCTGCATTAACTGTTTAGAAACTTTATACTTTCTTTAAGCAACATTTTTATGAATTACAAGGGAACACATGGAGTATATAACTTCAAGAAGTACATAACTTACCACAGATGTTGGTTTAGTCAGTATTCTTTTAGGCAACAGAGTTCAGACAGGTGTGACTTTAGTGCTGAGTGTGCTGTGCTTTTGGAAAAAAAAAAAAAAAAAAAAAAAAAAAAAAAAAAAAAAAAAAAAAAAAAAAAAACCAGAGGGCCAATGGAAAGCTAACTATAACTTACGAGTACATAAGGCACGCGTTATCTTTGAAGATAGATATATTGAAAAACATTAAATCTGCGTCTGATGACAGGATTGTTTTTTCTAGAATTTATGTCCAGGACTTGTCTATTCCTAATGAAATGTAACATCGCAGTTCTTTAAACGACTGCTTTGGTTATATGATTTTAATATTCATTGTTCATAATGATGGCACTAGCTCATTCTACTATTTCTTGGAAATGGAAATAAGAAAAAACCCAAATTCTGTGTGTTCATTACTATATGATTTTATTCAGAAAATAATGGCCATTTACACGAATGTGAAAAAACATTGTGTGTTTTTTTCCCCTTTCTTCTAATTCGTGTGGTGGACAGGACAAAAATATTACTGTCATGTTTTCATCATGGCTGACCAAACATCATAAGATTGAAATGGAACACATTTTTCGTGTGAGGGATCACTTCTACATACAGCTTGACTGAAATGTTGGGAAATACTGTATGCAGTAAAGAGGGTTGACAATATGCAAGTTCCTACTGAATATGTGAAAATGATGGAAGATTGCAGTGTACCCCAAACCATTCAATGTCATTAATGCTGTTTCCATAACAAAGATTGGTCAAGAGCTCTTGCTCCAATGTTTTTAAGGTACCGCGTGCCAGAGGTTACAGATTTTCCATTCAGAAATATTGTCGTGTACACTACTCTCCAAAGGGTGTGATATCAGACTCAAGTACATCCTGCAGTATATCAACCATTTACTTTTTTCAAGTACACTTCTTCTTTTTAAAGTCACACAGTCCTCAATTTGATTGCTGAGACAAAACTAGGAATAAATCTGGTTAAAAAGACAGATGCATTGTAGCTATGTAAATTTCTGAAGGCGTAAAATGCTGAGTGACTTACATGGGTCCTAAACATGGAGTGTGTGAATAATGCTGTCACAAATAACATTTCAGATGTTGAATCAGAATCTGAGGCCTAAAGATTGTTCAATAATCCGAAAGGAATTAAAATTGAAACAATTATAAACCAAAAAGGCTGAACAATATTATATGTTGTATTCTATGCAATAACAGCATTAATTGTGTTTTTGTAAATGTTAATATTTGTCTTTGAATCATTATGTTTAATATGATGTTATATCAAAGAATTATACATTTGTATAATCTTGTTAATAAATCTGTCTCTCAGATAATCAGTGTTTTATACATGAGTCCTACACTTTCAAAACCTTGAGACCATGTATCTCAACATGGCATTTTCTGCACTAACGCTCTTGTTGCACCCAGGCATTCAATTGTTTCCTTGAGCATTCATAGTAGACGAGCTTTTACTTGGCAGTTTTTCTACTAGCACTTATTTTTACTCTTCAACAAGGCTTTAGCTCCAAAGTCATGTTCCTTCCACCTTTTCCTCGGTCGTCCTGTATTCCTTTGTCCTTGTGGTTGATAATTACTTGCTTATTTTGGAATTATATGTTCCTCCATTGTATTTAAATGCCGTTTCCAATTGGCTCTGCATTCTATTATTGTTTCGTTTAATTATTCTATGTTTAATTGTTGTCGTATTTGATCGTTCTGTTTTTGTCTAGTCTTGTATATTCAGTTAAGGCTCTAAGGAATTTCATTTCTGCTGTTTGTGTATTTCTTTTATGTTGTGCCATCATTATTCATGTTTCTGAGCCATATGTTAAAATTGGGACAGCCATTGTTTTATATAGTTTTATTGTAGAATCATTCTGTGCTTTATTCTTTAAGGTTCTTTTTTTATCGTACCTGTTATGTAGCTGAATTTAATTGCTTTCAATATATATTTTTGTTCTGCATGTTATTTCACATTCGAGGAAATTCTTGTTAGTTATGTTATTCTCTAGAACTAATTTAGATAGTACTGGAATGGCCTTTAAATGCCATTGTTTTTGTTTTATTTATACATATTTCTAATTTATATTATTTTGCATTTAAGCAGTACTTTTACATGTCAATAAATTCACTGACATGGGAAAAAAATTAATTTGTTATTTAACGACGCTGTCAATTGCCAGGATCACATCAGCGTCGCCGGTGTGCCGGAATTTCGTCCCGCAGGAGTTCTTTTACATGCCAGTAAATCTACTGACATGGAGCTGGGCCGGGTTTGAACCCACGACCTTGGGATCAGTAGGCTAGCTTCTAACCAACTGAGCCACCCAGACCGACACTGACATGGAGGTGTTGGTTTAAAACACACTCAAAAACCGTCTGTCTGGGTCGGTTTTAAACCCGCGATCATGGGATGAGTACATCAACACCTAACCAATTGAGCTACCCAGACCACACTATTGTATAACCCACAGCTAGACCTTAATGGTACACCATGCACAATTCTCAGGTCTTTCGTAAACACTTTTTAAGCATTGAAATTGATGAACACAGAGAATTCTTCGGTAACTAGGCCATTATTGTATTTGAGCATAATATACATGTTGACATTTTCTTAAATAATTTTCAGATTAAAAAGCCTTTTAGTAATATTATTAGATAAAGAAACAATATCTCAGCCATATTCAACATTTTATAACAGCAATAATCTTACTCTACAAAGCTTTAATTTATCGAAGAACTAGCTGAGATACCCAATGTTGCCCATGGTTTAAACACTTATCCCTACAACTTATAGAATTAGGTTGCAGTTCCCCAATAGCCTCGCAGTTCTTCGGAGACATTTAAAAAATATTACTTAATGCGCTTACCAAAGAGTTGAACTCTTAGAATACTATAAGGAACAAAAAATAAACAAAATAAATAAATACATAAAAAAACAAGGAAGACACTATGCAAACGAGCTGTTAAACAATCACATATGCTACAGAAAGAAAAACGAGTAGAGAAAGACGAGTGAGTGTAATGTGTTGCACTTCTATTTCAATCATGTAGAAAATTGTATGAATTGTTTGTAGAAGAGGGCATAGAGAAGGAATATGGTTGTGTTTCAGAAAAGAAGTGAGCAAGGAAAACAGTGTGAGTGGGATATTTTGCATTTCTATTTCAAACATACAGCTAATTGCATGAGACGGAGTAAAGGCCATGTGAGGGTGTTGTGTAAAAGAAAAGCGGGTAGAGAAAGCCATGTGAACGTAATACGTTGCATAGTAAAATGGATAACATAAACACCTTCTTCACGAAAAAATAATGTATGTACGGCATTTCAATTTGATCGGTGAAGCGGTTTAGAAACGCACAGAGGACAAACATACAAACATTCATTGTTATATAGGTAAATCCACCTTATCATTTCAATAGGCTTATCCTAGTATTGTTATGTTTGAAGGGTTCACAGACTACATAGTAATAGTTCAACATTTCATTTTGCGCTTTAACAGCAGCTTAGTACATCTAGAGCCCAGTCTCGTGGTTTACAACGCATCGTTATGTAGCATCTTGTCTCTGCTTATACATAAATGCCAACTATTTTAATGATATTCTCCTAGTGAAGCTATAAGCTTGGTACTTAGAACGCTAATGGCCAAACATCTGAGTGTCGTGTAGCTGTAATATTAATGTTGTTAATGTTTTTAATGTTTTCAAGTAACGGCACTATTATTTCATAAAAATGCTAATTTTTGGACAGTGGCTTGGAGAATTGTTTTATTACGGTACTTAGTTTCAATATCCAACACAGCTGTAGACACACTTTGCCTTTTTACTATCTTTAGCGCATAACTCTTAGAGTAATTACTGCCTTCCACCAAAAATTTCAGTGCCAAAATTACGCCGGAAATGCTCGTTTTAGGTCTTCTGAATAACAAAAGAAATAAAAAACAAGTAAACATATAAGTAAATAAATATAATTTTTAGAAAAAGGACCGCGCGCGCGCGTATGGATGTGCCTCTGCGTGTGCGTGTATGAGCGCGTGTGCGCATTGTCTAAGTAAAGTGGGTTAAATACCGTGGATCCATACCAAAGTGGGTCTCATTAAAACATTCATTATCTCAGATCTATCACCTCCAAAATCTTCGTTATTATAGGTTTGCATTGTTCAATATTTTGGCCACCTTTTTAAAGTGTTGTTAATATTCAGTTATTTCTCGCTGAATCCACATAAATGGAGCCCTTGCTGGAAAAATTCTAGGAACATAGCCTAAAATTTTATGCGTATGGAGCACATAGTGTATTAAAAATGTAAAGTCGAGAAATTTGAATTTTCCTACACTCATGCATCAGATTGCTTGTTGCACCTTTCCTCTTTTGTCTTGTACTCTTTCTCCTCAGATTTATAGCTTAACCAGTTATTTTCGCTCAATTTGGTAGTTTTGAGCCCATTTTGGTCCATATTTTGTTCAAATACTACCGAAAACTTTAAAAATAGTGGAGTCTAAACATTTTACTGCCAACTGATAACGAAAGTTTTGGGGAACATGTATATGCATAAATCCAAAAATCGTAAATTTGATAATTTTTCGGTCATTTTTTAGTCTCAAGATCTCTTAATAGTGACCGGTTAAGTGATACTTATGAATAACATATTCCTCTTCTTATTTCTGCTCCTGCCACTCCTCGTTCTATTTTATTCTAGGCGTGCACAAGTTTCTTCTACGTAGGTTTAAAAGTTTTGACTTAAATGTCAAACTTTGGCATATTTTCTTTTCATTATCTCTTTATACTTCTGCCGTAGTGAAATAATTTAAACCGCCTTAATGAATGGTATATAAACAATTTCTGTTTAGCCGTACTTCTGACTTGCCTAATCTTAGCTACTCGACGTATGTTTTGTATTCTCCAAGCGGCTGTTTAATCCTATGAAGTGCCTACTGTATTCAACAGATAAGCTGGAAATTACCCATATATCGTGTTGTAATATTCTTAGGGACCGCCTTAACGACATTGCCTCCAGGAGAGAGAGAGAGAGCATTATGACGCCAAGGTTACATGTTCCCATAATGTGTTTCGGATTTCATATTTTTAAGAACTTCGGTGTTGCCATTTTTGAAATGCCGTGAGCAAACTTTAAAAGCTTGGTTTTCTTTCCTTCTTCTGAGGAGAGGGTAACAATGTGAGACATGTTTAATATTTTGGGCTTCGAAAGCATAAAGTGTGGATAACAAAATATACAAAATTATCACGCAGTATCTAAATATTTAAATGAACAAAAATGATACGAGAGTCGCGTAATTTTAAATTCTGTAGTAGGTATTTGTGAAGCAAACTAAAGCGTAATACTTATATGTCCGCATTTATATCTTACATAAACTTATTGTAATAAACCCCACTTCTGACACCAGTGTGACAAATAACAATTTCAGTTACTTTATTCTAGTCACTTTATTTCCCTTCTAAAACCGAATCACAAAAGCACAGTTCTCTTTTAGTAAACAATATCTACAATTCACTGTGACCTTGCAACGCACAGCTGTTCCATTGTACGATAACCTACCGCAAGCTGTGAGGATGCCCCCTACCTATAATGGTTACAGTGGGATAACTTTAAGTAGCTTTATTTAGGCAAAATAATGGTATATTCACAGATATAAAAAACCACAATGATTTGAAAATTGCATTATTAGTGCCAGTCAATAATATCAATTTAAACAAGCAAAAATGTTTCTTAAGCGATCATGGGTTTCCCACGAGGGCTTTACAAATGAATATACTCTGTTGGCCAACTTGACCGAAACATTAATCCCCAAAACATAACAGAACACAAAAATTTAACATACGCGCATAGTTAAACAGTGAAAGTATACAATCTAAAATCGCAATAACAATATGAGCTGTAGAAATAACAATAATGGAATCCCCCAAATAGTAAACATGATACACATCCTAAAGATAATGAAATAAAATGTGGCGCCCCCAACAGACCAGCTATTACAAACTATTTTTGTATGGCAAACTGCTTAAAATACAATATGGCTGTAAGGCCCAAATTGTGCACACTTTGACTTTGGTAAGTTTGAAAATAAAAGGATTTAATTCTCAATGCTATTGAGTACGCCCGCAGAGGAGTCAGAACAGCCCAATAATTTAGATAGCAAAGACCTTAACCGCCAAGAGAGAGCTTACCAAGCAAGGAAGTCACTTCAGTAATACAGCACACTGCTGACTTTCACCGAAAAAGGATCTAGCCAAGAAAGCTTTGATCGATCGTCACGCCTCTGGCGGCGGAATGGTGCATTGGAGACCCGAGTCAAGAGAGATTTTAGAACTATGGCAAAAGCAACTGATTTGTTATAAGGTGCTGTGTATTCCCATTACTTCCATGTAAGAAAGGATAGAGATTTTCAGTAGCGAAAGAGTTCTCAAAATAAATTGAGTGGTTTTTGATATTACCCATCATAGACATGTGTCATACAATTTTTCTCTGTTTATAATATTAGTATAGAATAGTACTAGCTTTAAAGAATACGAAGGATGATATGACGTCCGTACAGAATACCTGTGCAGTGGAAATTTCTTGGTTTTATGGCAATCTTACCTATAGATTACCCTCTCAGGTTTGATCCAAATGGTCTCGAACCCGGCCTGGTACCACGGCAGCTATGGCATAATAATGACACACAGTGCGTAGGAAGCCCTCCTCACATTGTGCCTAGTAATTACCTAATTTTACCGTTAGTAGCTGGGTCTGGCATCTCAGAGAAAGCTCATTGGCGCTAGGGGGTGATTTCGTCTGTCTTTTGGAGTCTTTTTGTACATAAAGGATTTCATTTGTAAACACAGAAAGCCAAAAAATGACAATAAATGGCAAACAAAGTCCAAATAGTTATGTATATTTGGGAAATATTGCGCGAAATTGTTTATCTTAAGAGGTTTTAGATGGTTTTCGTATCCCAAAATTTTTACGTTTATCTATCGATTTGGAATATGACGGCAAAAGCAGCTTGGATTCTTATCTTATAGCATTCGCACCCTTTACGAAAAGAATTGCAATTCACGCTGCATTTTTCCCTAAAATTGTCAGAGTGGTCGGGAAGTAACTAGGAATTAACATAACTATGTTTGCAGAGTTATTTATTCGAAATTAATAGAACATGTACACTGTTAAATGGGAATATGATTACATATCTCAACTTTCCATTAAAATTCGATGTATCTGTGGCGTCGACAAATTTGCTCAAACGACCTGGATTCGAATGCACATTTTTCTGGAGGAAGTTGTCTGGATGTTGGTAAGAACTTCCTGAACCCGTGCTTCCAATTCGTGCAATATGCGAGAGTTCGTCCGGTACATCCCCTATTTTTCCCAGCTCCATAAAAATAGGTCACAGGGTGTTGCACCTCATAGTGTGAATCTGTTTGTATAGTATCATATCCCCCCCCCCCCTCCTGTTTATACTTGGTGACATTCCATCCGTTAGGTTGCATTAGTGGCGCCAACTGTTCGTAACAGATAACCATGGTAAAGCTACGGCCATAGGTGGTGTTATTGCGTCTGTTGTGTTGCCACAGAAGCCCTTCTTTATGAACGCGTTGCAGAGGGGTGAACCGATAGACTTTAAAACAAGATTCTTTTTAGACGCCGTGTTAATCAATTAATTGATCTGTGGACATACTGCTCGTGTTTGCGTGATTTTGTCTTGCATTCTTTTAGGGCAATATATGCAGTTATAGTTACTGTTGTTATCTTTGTGTTCGCTACGAAGTAGTGCATTAAATACATATTATGATATTTAGTGTTCGGAAGTGATTTTATCCAAAAGTGTTATTGATGAACAAGATTTGTCGTAGTAGGTTCATCATGTGTCATGTGGCAACGATGTTCAAGCATTATTATTGTCGTTTGAAAGCATATTACTTTAACCCTGCGATATTTGAGGTTAGAAATGCCTTTATTATGTAAGTTGGCAGGACTGCTTTTTGGGATATTTTCGTTTGCTGTGTAGTGTAATGTTGGCCATGTTGAACTGTGTCCACTATACACGTTCTCTTACTGTAAGGCGATCGGCCATCTTTATTTTTGTTGCGTGTGCCGTCTCTCGCGGTAACCGTCGCTACTACACGGAATGAAAGGACATAATTCTATTTAATGTTCTGCATGTTTGCACTGTTTCCAAGTGGGCAATTATAACCTAACTTCACCGTTCTCATCGGAAAGGTGTGAATATAAATTATTATTAAACTTAGATGCGTGCTGGTAAAGAAGCATGAGGATCGAGAGTGAGAATGTGAATTCACATGATAAACTACACTAGTACACAAATTCGTTTCATGGAAATTATTATTGAAATTAACAACAGTGTAAATGTATGTATTAGACCAATAATTTGAAGGATGATTTAGTTATACAGGATGAAAGGGAAGTCATTATACTAATTTAAACCAGTGATAGATTTCGCTATTTGGAGCACGTTTTGTATCTTGGTTTTTTCTCTGGCCATTTCCTACGGAGGTTATTAAAAAAAATAAAACTGTTTGAGTTTTGTCGAAAACAATCTAGCAACACTGCAGATTGTGTGGGTGTCACTCTCACTTGGTCAGTAAATAAACGAACACCGCAGCGTGGTGTCTCGAGAAAGTAAACAAATGGCATGCCGTGTCCTTCCATGTTTACTGTGCGAGTGTATGTCAATCAGAATCATTAGCTCCCAAAACATTATACTACCCTACAAGCGACCAACCTGTTTACATCCAGAAATCGGTTCAATTCCCTGACCAACTTCAACGCAACATTGTTGAGTTACTTCACGTCTGAAAAGACTACTTGGAGTATTCCTTCAATTCGCTTAAGTGATTAATTATTTCGAAACCCTGTCCCATAATTACTTCCGAAGCTATGTCAAAAATAAATTATTCTGCGCATCTTACAAGTAACAAACTATTAACTTCGTACATTCTAGTGGAATTATGCATCCAATTTGGAACAAAAATCATTTATTTTTGCGAAGCTGGCTCGCACTTCAATAATTGGTATCTTGAAATACAAGGTGAATAATTTCAATTCTCAAGTTTGAATCACTCATTAGC
The DNA here is from genome assembly GCA_030765045.1 of Tenodera sinensis. Lineage (NCBI taxonomy): Eukaryota > Metazoa > Arthropoda > Insecta > Mantodea > Mantidae > Tenodera > Tenodera sinensis. The sequence continues at coordinate 92,100,942 of CM060965.1, forward strand.
AGAACGCGGAGCCTAGTGCAGTAACACGTGATACAGGTTAATTTGGCACGGAGAATGAATGACGTAACCGGTACTGCGCAGCCGTCATATATGCAGGCGCACCAGCAGACACCTGCAGCTGTGCACTGCGAGAGAGCAGCAGTAGAACACGCGCGCACTAAGGTTACGGCTGTTTGCACACTTATGCGCTCTGTATTCATCAGATGGGGCATTATGTATGTGAAACATGACACATTAAATCCATTTTTCAAGAAATGGAGGAGCAAATGAGGGCTTTTTGATTAAAATCACCAGAACTGTCTCAACAGATCCAAATAGCTTCAGATAATAACAAAATAGAAATCTATTGTGCTTAATATTTAAGACCCCCTTAAAAGCTTTGCAATTATGCACAATTTTACTGACCATTTGACTGTCATATTTTGCGTAACTACAGAATATGGAACTGCAGAATCCTACTCAGAAGTGTTTCAAATGACTGTGTAAAGCTTAACAAGTACATCACCAAAGAAAGCTCTCGCGTTCCAATTCTGGTCTTCGTTCTTGGAGACTAGATGAAAGGTGTTGACAGCTAACGAGCTGTGGCAGTTCTCTGTCATAATTTCTTGCAGTCCAGCACGGCTGCAGTGCTAGAAAGCAAAAAGAGCTAACGTCACCGCCATCATGCCATACAATAACAAATACCAACGCAGGATTGTTGGTGCCACAATACAAAAACTGACATTGAAATTAATAAACCACGGGAATCGATAAGGTTATGGAGAACTAACTACACTTTTGGACTTGTGTTGATTACTATCATTATTAGGCATGCAAGTAGTAAAACCTTCTGCTACATATGTATTCTGTGATAATGGCATATTTATTTTGAGAGTTAATATAGAAAAAGGATATTGTCGATGTCCTATTGAGATCAGTTTTGGATGTATAAATGCTCAATATCAAATTCAAGATATTCTCGGGCTTACTGGTCCCTCCACCCTTGCTAGTCATTCATCATCCTGATGATGGGAGAGATGTACACTCCCGAAACGTCGATGTCTCTGCATCACTACACCTGGCTAGAAGCCCGAGAACATCTTGAATATGTTCGTCGCCAGGAAAGCTTCAAATCATATTTTAGCTCAATAACAAGGTCCGTTACACCTGTAAATCTTATATGCTCTGAATTATAATTTAGTTTACATCACAAAATTGAATACTTTTACATTAAGTATTCCGAGATTTATAAATGATTTTTTCAATACTAAAAGAGGATGATTAAAGATGGCTGACTTCAAGTGCGCTTAGGACGAAGTGCTTTCTGTTACATGAATGTGCTGCCAAATACGACCACTAACACTTACCACTATTAATATTATATATCTCAAACTGAACGCATAGATGACACGCATCAATTTTTACTTTCTCTGCTACGAATAGTAGGGGAAATATTGTATTTGACCCAAAATTTTGATGAGGAGATTTTACCGGAAATACATGTTTCGAGGCCTCCTGAATCCAAGAAGAAATTATATTTAGAAGAAAATTTCGAAAATATTCATTCTCTCGAAAATGGCTGCATAGATTCTGATTAAAATGCCATATGTTTAAGATATTTTTATGCCAAATGAAATGTATATTTTGAATTTTCTGGTTATAGCCCCTGTAATTCTGTTTATTCTTAATGACTTTTGAATAACTGTAAGAGATAAAACAAACCTTACTACAAGATTTCGTTAAAACACACAAGTTATGCCCAAATGGACTTTTTTATGGAGTGAACCATTTCGGAGATGTTCCTTGTTATTTGTGTGAATTTTGTAATACTTATACTTTTTCAAATGGAAGGTTGTTATTCACTTATTTATCTTTTGGCTGTGCAAAGAGATCGGAATTTCAAAGCCTTCTTAGAGCGACCAGCTTTAAAAGATCTGACTATCATTCAAAGCCTACTGTGTTCCCATATTTCCCTTGCACCTGCAAGAAAATCAGCAATAATTTCTGGAAATGCTTATCTCGACTAACAGGAAGAAGGTAGAGGAGTAAGAATTTTTAAGAATGGTTAGTACAAGAGTAGAGCGAAAAAGCATTATTAGAAAAAGGTCCACGCGCGCGCGCGTGTGTGTGTTTCTGTGTGTGTGTGCGTGTGTGCGTGTGTGTGTTTGTGTGTGTGAGAGTATAACATAACTAAAGATTAAAAAAACTCATAAATACCGAAATTGTTATTAAATTCAAAACCTTCCAATAATGCACACAGTAAAATCCTCGTATGCAAATACCCCCTTACTTAGAATCTTTTTCTCGAAATGTTCAATTTTCACAAAAATGGCACCAGAAATTTTGATTTAAATATTATATATTTAAGTTACTTACATGGCAAATAGAGGTAATATTCTGAATTTTCAGGCAGTGCCTTGTGAAATTCTATTTATTCGTAAGGAATACTTATATAATTTACATAACTGGCAAACAATAAGAGATACCCACAAAAATTAGATATCTTTAAACCACACAATTGATTTCAAATAAATCATTATAGAATTAATTAAATTGGGAGGAATTTGTTGTTATTGATTTGAGTTTTCAATAATTTATCGTATTACTGTTATCGCTTTTCAGTGCTACACGCGATATCATGATAAGAGCATGGTTTATCTAGCTTAGCATATCGATAACTGGCTTTAATATATCCGACTCTATTGATTCGATTTCCTCCATCGTTGTCCTTGCAACTTTAAAGAAAGGTGTACTGGATCTATTTTTGGAATGGCTTATTTTGATTAACGTGGTGCATGTAGAAAAATAAAGATTTGTAAGAACACGTATTGTGTAGAAACTACGTAAAGTAAACGATAATAGGTGAAGAAAGTCATGTAAATGTAACACATCTATTTCTTGATTGTTCTATAAAATAGGTGGTACTATAATAGGTAGAAACCTTAAAAATCAATAGTCGTAAGTATTAAAAAGGGAGTATGTGGTTTCATTAGCTTCCCAATAAAATGGAAGCGAAATTTTTTCAGTTCTTTCATTTATGTAAGTAACTACGCCAATTTTATTACTCTTTGTTGAAACAATCCAGTGCGGAAATGAAAGAATGCTTATGCTTGAAGTGGCTATCCATGTTTTGCTGTTTCCATGCAAATAATACAAACGGAAAGTAGTATTTAATTGAATATTTCTCATAATGTTTGTTAACGTTTACATGTGCGCTTAGTTCCCTCAATTCTTGCTAGTCCAAAATGCCTTTCAGAAGTGTTTTGCAGACGGCCCATCTCTTGAAGAAAGTTTTCTTAGCGATCATTTAAATACAAACATCCATTTATCATTAGGAGTATCAGACAGTAACAATAAAGCAAAAGAGCATTTACTAGCAGCAATTGTTCACTCAATGTAAAAAGAGTATTATATTCCAGTGGATAACGATTTATTGAGACTTTCAGGCTGTTACGAGCAATTGGACAATATTTCATAGTGAAATATGTATGTATAGTCACTTGTAGCGGATGATATTGTGAACCGTGTATGACCCTTCAGGGACATCACGCCACATCTGTTGGATTGAGCTAGGGAATCTGACAACAAAAGCATTAGTGTACATGCATTTATATATGATTCCCCTAAAAGGAGCGTCTTTGAGTAATGCATAGAGAAAGACGAAAATATGAAGTTTTCCAGTAATCTATGTAATCTTAGCATTAAGGGTAGGGTATTATGAAGGTCAAAATTGCTCTGAAATGGTTCATTATGCCATTTGTGCGCTAAACTTGCTTTTAGACAAGGACATATTGCATTTATTGAAAGAAGTGCACTAGTAATCGAGCCCGCTATATAATTTCCTCTTATCATTTTGATTCTTTCTGGTTTGGTTGGTGATGTATACAATTTCATATCGAAACAAAAAAATCTGAAGTGTTACGCTCACGACAGTCTCTACTCTTGTACTAAATATTCCTACAAACACTTATTCCGCTATCTTCATGTTAGTCGAGATAAGCATTTACAGAAATTATCTTATGGCTAACTTTTTGCAGGTTCAAGGGGAATATGGAACACAATAGGCTTTGAGCGATAGTTAAATCTTTCAAAGCTGGTTGCTATATAAGGGCTCTGGAATGTTGTTCTCTTTGCGCGTCCAAGAGATAAAAAGTGAATAACGACCTTGCTTGCATTTGAGAAAAGTATAGGTAAATATTGCAAAACTCACACAAATAACAAGGAATATCTCCGAAATGTTTCACTCCACAATTTATTTGGACAGAAAGTGTGTTTGAACGAGATATACATTTTTGTATAGTAAGACTTGGCCTATCTATTACGGCTTACCAGTTATGCAAAAATCATGAAGAATAAACGCGACTACCTGAGCTATAGCCAGAAAATTCAAAATATACATTTCATTTGGCATAAATATATCTTAAACATATGACATTTTAATAAAAATCATTAGAGCCATTTTCGAGAAAATCAAATGTTGCGAAAAATTGGCAATGTAAAGGGTAGTTTAGGGTGGAGCAATGTTCTTCAAACTCTTTATGTCGTATCCTTGAAAGACATTACGCTGAAATACCAACTTTGGTTTTTAACCAACTTCTCGCTCTTGAAGTGTGCTGTTCTCAGGCTGGCAGATAGACACACAGACACACACGCACGCATATACAGACCTTTTTCTAAAAATTCTTTTTTTTATTCAGGGGGTGAAATTTCGACGTCCAATTTTCGGATGGAGTACAATACTTTCCCTACTAACTATACGTAGTATAGAAAGTAAAAATTGGTCTATAACTAGTGAATCACGCACTTTAAGATTTGTTTAGGTTATATAGCATAATTAGGGAAGAGTACTCCGAAGGTGTGAACAGGGTCCCTTCTCTCCTTACCTGCAGTAGTACTAGAACACATAGATACACACCGGTTTTCCGCTTTTATCTTCACGAAGGGAAGGGAAGTAGGGGAATGGCTTGAAACCTTGAGAGTGTCGCTCTACAGCCTTTTCCCGCATTTAGATAAATTAGGCACTTCCACTAGAGAAGAACCAGTTTTGACTCATTTTATGTACAATTACTCAAAGTGTACGCTGCTACCGATTTATGAAACCCTCCAATGGACTAAATACAGGATCCAGTAGCAAGATCAGTCAAAAAAACGATACTAGATCCATAAAACTAAGCGATAGGCGAATAATGGATAAGAGACAGATCGATTATTAAAAATACTAATGCTCCGATGATGTTCAGTTAATATTGCAATTTTGGCATGGAACACAGCATGCGTACTTGATATACTTAGCTACATCTCGTAATTGCTGTCACTGAATTGATGAACATACCTAAGGCCATGTAAAAGGACTATAACGTTCAAGTAAATTATGAGACGACATTCCAGACCTATACTACTTTTAAAAGCCATTTATCTCGGAGTTTAAAGCAAGTAGTTTTTATGAGCTTTGGTTATATATCTTGGAATGATATGGTTTACAAAATAGCCTTTTAGCTCCTTTCTCTGCTGCTTTGGGCTTGGGATTTCACATTCTGGCTGAACATACTAAAAAAGGTTGTACAACGTACAGGAATACCTCGCGCACTGAAATTTATGTAGATCTATTGTGGTTACCACCACCAGGAAGAAGAGATTAAGTGAAGCTACGTGCCATAAGCAGATATGCCACAGAGACGCGCGGAGTTCACTAACAGTTCCAGGCTCAAAGACCAGTCGCATTGCAGGAGCTGTCTGAGAGCGCTATGATCTCATTGACCAAGCGTCTACGGGTTGTTCACTTTCCTTTAGAACTATTGGTTTTCTTCTAAGAATGGGATTCTCATTGTCTGAAACATATTGTGACATTGGTCGTACAACAATATACGGACGAGAGGGGGTGAGCGGCTGGGAGCTGTTGTGTGTGTACGTGACCGTAATAATGCGCGATAACAGCAAAAGGGGCCGAGAACCTTCTTGTTGATTCTCGCTGAGTTATTGAGCACGTGTGCAAGGAAATATCTTGAACGGTTATGTACAATCTGCTCCGGTATAAATAGGACACAGACAGCGTGAGCAGTCGGTCAGTAGGAGCAGTTTAATTTTGAGTCAGTTAAACTCTTGTAAGTCGTTGTGTACAGATAGTTTATAGTTACGAGAGTGAGTCAGTGAGTACGTATGTGTCGTCGATTGATTGTATCGTAATAGTCAAGATATAAGGGACAGAGAAACTGTAGAAAAACATTGAAAGACTGAGAAAATTTATCAGAAGAACAATTTTATTGTGATTGTAGAAATGACTATAAACTGTGTTAACAACGAGTAGCAAACTTGCATTAGTAGTAACCTTTAGACGACAATAAAGTGATAGAAAGGTAACCGTATTTTGGATTTTGCTGCTTTGTCGCAATCTGTTAACTAAATTTAAATTTATTCGAACTCACTGTTGCTTACTTATGGCCTCTCAAACATTTCGATTTAACTATGGCCACCTTATACCAGCTTATCAGGGATACACGTGAGAGTATGTAATCGTTCACGAAGGGCGAAATGAGATTTTACATGCAAGAATAATTGGTAAATGCACAAAAGCATTAAGTGGTGCAAAATAAATATTTGTTTTGCTGGTTTGTGCGTAACATTTACAACTATAACATTTTACAGAGTATTTTGTGATGTGCAAATAATTACCCAATTCGTGTATGTGTGTTTTTATCGATTTAAGTTTATATTATCACGCCAATGATTTTCAAACATGTTTCCACTAAAATTAATATGTAGAGCAAAACAAACAAAAATAAGTGGCTTTCCAGCGATGGCCTCATACATTCAATTAACTGTGCAGCAAGGGCTTGACGAGTTGCTGCAAATAATTCCAAATTGCCCCCTGCATTGCGGTTACTAGCCCAAATTGTATCTGTGACGTATAGGTATATTTTTGATAACGAATACCAAGTAGGAAGGGGGTGCTCGATAAACAGCACAGTTCAAGCAATCAGTGTGCAGGATATGCCAAGCGATGTGTTTCTTCACTTAATGGCATAGGCGTGTTGCACCCTCCCCTTTCTTTATATTGGTATTGCATAATTTGTTTAGGAAGTCTGGTCTCTCGCATTCTTTCAACATGTTCTTTCCACTTTCGTTTTAAATCTTTTAACCTTTAATGTATGCTAAAATATTCCTTATTTTTCTCCTATACCTTCATTTATTATTAGGTCCCTCTTCGTACATTGTCGCACGCCACTCTCTCCTTCTATAACTATCTGCTACCATTACTTGACTTGACACTTGCTAAGTCTAGCCCCATGCTTTTCCTGCTACCCCACTTGACTTTGCTTAGCGAGAGTGAGTGGACATCTATTTGCGGAATCGAGTTGGGAATGGATCGGTGGGGTATATTGTGGTTACGTATAATACCAAATGCCTTTTCCTTGAATATATTTTGAAAACATAAAATAAATACAAGACTTAACACTGACGGTGTTAAGTAACAAGAATATACATAAGAACATTGAAAGTATGGTGAATGATGAAATATATATATTACCAAAATGTAGTGAAAATAAACACAGTTACATAAAATAGACATAAATGTAAACTATTCTTTGTACTAAGTAATAATTCCTTCCTGACTATTTGACTTCCTGAGCAACACTGGTAGAATGGGCCTGACACACCAATATAACTTGGCACCCAAAAGTCATCCCATTTAACCACACACTCAGTTGATTGTATTAGTCGGAAGTGAACCTCGAAGACTGAAGGCAGCGCGCTTCGCGCTGAAGTGAACTAACGATTCAGATTCAGATTATTTTATTAAAAGAATTTTGTCTGGTGCTGGTACATGGGGCCCAGCGTACAGACTTAATTTATCATTGGATTTACAATTTTTTGATATTTACAACTAATGTATATTGGGTTTTAAGAAAACCCATACACTGACCGTCTTTTGGGCCACCGAGAACAGTTCTCTTGTGTATAGTTAGTTCTTGGGTATGTGTTTATATTTTGTCTTTGTCTTTTTTCGATTTTTTCTTGCTATATACATATTTTTTACACACATGCATTCTCTCATTCACTCTGGCATATCATGTGATATGCCCTCATGCACGCACACACACATACATACACGCACGCACACTGGGCACTTCAAGTGAGCGTCCCGCTCGCACATGTTTGCTGGGCACACGTAACTATGCGTCCCAGCATTATAACAAAGAACTATATACACACGTTAACTATATACACGATATATACACTATGTACACTCCGCGGTTATCCTGGGCGGGGCAGGGTGCAGCTCCTGACCTGTTCCCTGGGGTGCAGGCCTCTGAGGTAGCGTGCGTGCGGCCTAGGGCCGTGTTTGTGTGGACGCGCATCAGTCGGTGAGCCGAGTGACGTTTAAAACATTTTAATACGAGCATGCTTCCGATGCTTCGGCTCACCTTTGCCGATATTGGCAATGACGTAATTGTCGTGGTTTCTGATGCGTGCCCACGCGGCAGTGGCTCTTTTTGTAATTGCCTCGGAAATGGATGGGATCTGGGTTTCCTGGTGAAGGGTTTGATTAGTGGTTAGGATGGGAGCAGAGAGGATTTTTCGGAGGGAGAGGTTTTGGAGGGTTTGGATGGTCTTCAGGGCGGTTTTTGAGGCATTTGCCCAGGCCACACACGCGTATAGAACTACTGATAAAATAAAAGCTTTATACAGGACGAGTTTGGACTTCAATTGCAGCTGTTTGCTGCGGAAGATGGGAGCGCATAACTTTAGCCGCTGTCTGCCTTTGTTGGCGCTATTTTTTATGTGGGTGGACCAGCACATTGTGCGGTCCAAGGTAACCCCTAAGTATTTAACTTGCCGACGGCAATGCAATACCTGACCACCGACCGTTAGGTCCATTGCCAAAGTGTGATGCCGCTTAGAGAAATGAATCAGCTGGCATTTGTTGGGATTAATTTTGATTTTCCAGTCATGTTGCCATGAAAGGAAGTTGTTAACATAACGTTGCATTTCTGCAAGGCCAAAACGGGGATTTCTATGGTGGTTGTGTATTGCAGTGTCGTCGGCGTACATGGCGACCTTACATCTGGCGTCCACTGGGAAATCATTGGTGAATAATATGTACAAAAAGGGTGACATAATTGCCCCTTGTGGGACGCCAGCCCGCATCACTCTCTCCCGTGAGGAGGAGCGGCCCACTTGGACGTAAAATTTCCGTTTTTCTAAAAAATTGTGCAGCAAATATAGATAATTTTGAAGAGCCAGGAAATTGTGGTGCAGTTTGTAAATAAGGCCATTGTGCCAGCACCGGTCGAATGCGGCTTCTACGTCCAGAAATAGCGCCAACGTTGAAGCCCCATTGTTAAATTGCTCTGTTACGTCATCAGTTAGTCTGAGAAGCTGTAAATCAGTAGAATGTCCTTTTCGAAAACCAAACTGTGAATTTGATAGTTCATGAGATTCCGAAACTTGTTTTTGAAGTCGAAAAAGTATAAGTTTTTCGAGCAATTTACCAATAGTAGACAAAAGACTAATGGGGCGGTAGTTTTGCGGTTGCCTGGTGCTTTTCCCTTGCTTTGGGAGCATAATTACCTTGGCTCGTTTCCAGGTAGAGGGGAAATAGCCTTGCTGCAGAAGCCGTTAAAAATTTTAGTCAGTTGCACCAGGGCTTTTCTCGGGAGATGCTTAAGTTCCTCATTCGTCACTTTGTCTGGGCCGGCAGCTTTCCCATTAGGTAATTTCCTAATGAGCTTGTAAACTTCCTGCGGTGTTATGATGGGTAGTTGTTGCTCTTGCTTCTGCGCCACCCAGGTTTGTACCCATGTCTGTACCTCCCGTTCTATATCTCGGTTGGTAACTGGGTTTTCGCTGAATCTATCTTCAAGACAGTCAGCGAAGACCTCGGCTTTCTCCTCTTCGGAGAAGTGCAGGCCGCCATGAGTGTGCAGCGCCTCAGTTGCGGAGTTGACGTTCGTGGAGACTTTAAATGCCTTTAATAATTTCCACAAGGAAGAGTCCGAATGGGTGGTACTCAGCATTTTGTTTTCCCACTGTTCAGTTTTGTTAATTTTAATTTGATGCCGAATGATGTTGCGTAGCCATTTTGCTAGCACTTTATATTCAGGCTGACGGGTGTACCGCCACAGTCTTGTCAAGCGTCGTCTCCGCGCAATGAGTTGCTCTACCTCGGGGTACGTGCAAAAACCGGGTGGTCTTGTGGTGTAAGGGGTAGCGCTTCCCTTGGCCGTGTGTAGCGAGGCAGTGAAGTTTTCAATGGCGACATCTATGTCTGCCTCGCTATAGTATGACAGCCTGGGTTGCGCCATCCTGTGCATTTCCATGGTGAACTTATTCCAGTCGGTCTCAGCCCTCCTTCGAGGCCCAGAGGCACCGGCTGGAATGCCAACCTGTATATCGAAATGCACGGGAAGGTGGTCAGAGTCCAGGCTGTGATACACTGTAAAGTTAATTAAAGGTGTCGCATTTTTTGTTAGTACGAAGTCCAAAATTTCGGGGTCAAAGTGCCCCGATCTGTGCCAAAATGTGGGATCTGGGGGAAGGTGTACCAGAAGTCGTCATTATCTGTTATAAGTTCAACCAGGAGATTTCCAGCCGCGTTTGCCCGGCCTGAAAACCACCAGGGGTGCCGAGCGTTGAAATCTCCTGCAATTATAACGTGCTCCTCTAAAGCGAGGATTTGTTCGAGGTCATGTATGAAATTTAAAGAGTTGGGGGGCCGATAGAGCGCTACCAGCATCACCGTTTGATTATTTACACGGGTTTTGAGTGCTGTGCACTCTAACGCTGTCATTGCAGGTAGCGTAACAGAAGCATGAGCAACAGTGTTTCTGAGCAAAATAGCAGTCCCTCTCCCCTGTCAGTCAATTCTGTCGTTCCGAAAGATTTGATACCCCTGGAGCTTAAAAGTGTGCTCTTGCTATAATTTTGTTTCGCAAATGAATGCGACATCAATTTTGTTACGCCGCAGGTAGTTTTCAAGTTCGTGTTGCTTCCTGTGGATGCCATCTGCATTCCACAGGAGTGCGCGAGTTAAAGTTATGCCTCCCCTTGAAGTTGCCATTTACTCGAAGAGGGTGGTTACCAAGCATATGATGGCTTCTAGCTTCTCCATGGTATCGTTGCAGCTTTTTAATCTTGCGATTATGGGCCGCAACTTTGGTAGTAGAACTGGGAGGTTTAAATCCTTGAAGAGGCTGAAAATTTCTTTGAAACCTCCCAGGTCACTGGTGGGTGCCTCTGAGGGCTGAGGTTGTGGAGGGGGACCATTTGGTGGTTGCACGGGTGCATTTCGCCCTCCGGCGGCTCCTGCAAAAGAGGTGCCATTTTGGACCAGGGCCGGGTGGAGGATGGGGCGTGGCCCTGGTTGAGCACCAGGAGAGTTCCTGGCAGCGGCGGCCAGTTGACGGCGGTCGGCGTTCCATCTTAAATGTCTCGCACCCCCTGTAGCTGGCAGGATGCGCCTCCCCACAGTTCGCACAGTGGGGTACAGCGTCCTCCTTGGCCTTCTTCGGGCAGTCAGCTAGGCGGTGGAGGCCACCGCAAAGAACACACCGGGAGGTCATGTGACAATTTTTGAAGGTATGGCCTAATTGTTGGCAGTTAAAACACTGCGTGATGTTCTGGAAGATTTTTAAGACCTCCACGGTGACCATCATATGGCACACTTCTCTTTCCTGTATGAGCTTCTGATTATCGGTAGTTCTATTTAGGCTTACCTAGTAATTCGAAAGAGGCCTGCCGCGGGACACCATTTGTCGCACCTGAACGCCGGTGTATCCCTTTTGCTCCAGGTCCTCCTTTATGTAATCCACCTGCAGATCTGCAGGCAGGCGTTTGATCACGAAACGCAGGGGCTGGTCGCTTCTGGGCGTAAAGCTGTAACGACTGGTCTGGTAGCCGGATTTTATACTGAGTGCGGGGCGAAGCGGGGGCGAGAGGGGTTGCGCTTACCAACCTGACGGCTGTACACCTCTCTAAGGTAAGGCCAGTCGATATCTCGAAGTGACGACCTTCCATGACGTCACAACATCCCCTCACACTTCTTGAGAATTTCATTTCTGAAGCCTGTTATTTACTCTGTTGCTTTTTAGTTAATGTCCATGTCTCACTTCCGTACTCTAGTATAGGAGCAGCCATACTTTTATGTGTTTATGTATTTTGTTTATAAATATTATATTAATTGTTCCACACACTCTTTCAAATTTGCACTCTTTTTGTCCATGTCATATTCCTAACATAACGAACATCACTTCACAAGTACTTAAAATGGTTCACCTGCTCTAGGCAACGGTTATTCACAACTATTTTGTTCTAATTGGTTCTTTCCCTATGAATGCCATTACCTTTGTTTTTATAAAGAAATTTTCATACTATATTGTTCACAAAGTTCATTAAGTATACATATAGAGCTTTGTAGCGCAGAATCGCTAGTAAGAGCGAGGTGTTTTCTCGGTAATAGGTTCACATTCGGGCTGTCCCGGGTTTGATTGCCGTCAACCGATCACTCTGACCATGGGTTTTTCGTGGTTCTCCTGGTTGGTAGGTAAATACTGCAGTATTTCTAATAGCTATGGCTTTTGGGTAGTATTGTGCGCTATAATCAGACAAGGCATATGGATATTTACAAAAGAGATTACTTTTAAACTTTGATAATGGGGTATTTTTATTTTTTTTAACCTGAAGAAAGCAACGAGTAAAATATATATGAAAACAAATTTTAGAATCCTTCGTTTTAAGGCAAACGTAAGATTACAACCATTATGACTGAAAATTTAAAGTTCAGAAAAATAATATTGCAATAATAATCCAGAAATAGTTAACTCAGCCTGAGAATATTTCATGTAAACATTTAACGTGAATACAAGAATAACATTTAACATACTTGAAACACTGAAAAAACAAATATTTATACTGTGACGGGGACCGCACGCCTCAAAGATGCTCAAGATCAAGCTACCTCATACTACTGCTTTAAATACGCGGCCCGATGACAATGGAGCGTTCAGAACAAATATGACTGTGACCACTGCAGAACAAGGGGTTTCCAGACTGTTCGAGAATCTTTCGACTGCCACTTATTTACCAGAAGATCGAGAAAATGTGTATTTTCCAGAGAACTCGCCGGTAGTTCGCCTGAACCAGTGATGGAGCCAGTTTTGGTGCACTTCTTTAGATTTTAGTAGTGTTGAGTTTTAGTAGTTAGTCTTTTTAAGTTTGTGTGTTTTGTACAGTCAATCTTTAAGGTGTTGAACGAGACAGTTATGAGTAGTTTTTAGTTAAGTATGTTGAGTGTGGGTGTGCCATCGGAAGCAGTTTGTGAGATAGAGTATTAATGAAGCGTGTGTCAAGGTTAAGATTGGAGAGAACAACATGAATTGCAAGGGTACGACGAATTGTATATTACGTTAAAGATAAAATAGAGACTGTGCTTTGTGGTTCAGTTTAGTGAAATAAAGGTAACTGGATTTTGTGAGTTGTCATACTGGTGTCAGGAGTGGGATCTGTCACATTATTTGTCACAATACTGTCACCGCGCCCGCCGCATCTAATTGCCGACAGCAGCAGTGTCACCCATCGCATTATTGTCGGCACTACCGCAAAGGAGCAGAAGGAAAGAGACAGAGAATGGCCGCATTGTTGGGGCGCTTGCCGAAAGAGAGAAAAGGATAGAGGCTACTGGAATCTTCTACTTTGTACTCCAGCGCGATAAATGAACTTTCCAGAACAGTGCCTGGGAGATATAAATAGCGGTAAAGTGTGAGAAGAGTGAGTCAGACGTATGTGAAGGTTGAGTAGTCGTGCCGACGGAAAGAAGAGACGTGTGCGAAGCGTCGAGGAGTCACACCAGGGAGAAGGAATAGTTCTTTGTGTTACGAATTCGGAGTCGTGCTGTTGGAGAATCGGAAAAGACTTTCTTGCTGTTGCAACGAGTGTACAAGTTACTGTTTACGGGAATAAAAGTGTTTCTTTATCTCGACTACATCTGTCTACTTTACTTCACACCCAAACCAAAAAGTCACAATACCATATGCATGTAGTATTACATTTCTGTAATGGAACATGCAGAAATAAAATGTTGTTGTAAAAAAAAAAAAAAAAAAAAAAAAAAAAAAAAATACTGTGACCATATTTAAATAACATTCAAAGCAAGTACTGCTACTGTGATCTATGGATCTTATAACTTGTAAGTATACCCCTCTGACAAGCAGTACGTACTTACGTACCGGCCTCCCACAAAATATAACGTAACGGGCCAGGATGTTATGTATTTAGCTTTCTTTTCCTCTTTAGCATTCCATTAAAGCGGTTATTTTTCAATTAACTGAACTTGTTTGCTTCAGTCTCTCTCTTATGAGGAGCTTCGAAGTTTCAATTCCACTTCCTCATAGTTTATTTTTTCGCAGTACTGAGCGAACATTAGGTATGCATGGGCACGAAACGTTTTACGCTACGCCGAGGTTATCAGTATTGCCAACATGTAACTGAAAGAAGAAAACTATAGTGAATAGATGGTGGTATCCTTAATATTCTTCACGGTAGTTATTTTACTCCCCAATTCTTTTGGTGGGATTGTAACCGAGCGAGATTCCCGGTGACCGCTCACTTTGGGTTTTTCGTGGTATTTCGGGTCGGTAGAGAGAATGCTCTGCTGATTGTTTTATCATGACTTTCCTATTGCTCAGTTTCTGTACCCACCATTTCCTTCATTTTCATATTTTTGAGGTTTTTGAGACCAGGTGACGGTGTTCGGCACGTAAACTTTTTGGGGGCGGTCGTGACTGCTCAGGTAGGACCCACCGCCCATTGTTATAGCACAGGCGTCGGTTCCAGATCCGCATGGCTTATGGTTGGGCTTGTGCGCGGCGGTTGCATTGGAACTGAAAACATTATGAAATACGTACTTGATTGTGGATATCGACATCAGGATCTAGTCTCCCTGCGGTCTCTCCTCATTCCTCCTTTCAAGGAATCATTAAATGATTAGTAGAATTAAATACTTTTATTATTTGCACTACTATCACCCATCCCTCTTAAAACTCCTAACATTTATCTATTATTTCTGAAAATGTTACCAACAATCCTAGATACAGTGAGTGGAGGCGAACATGCTAGTGCAAGTTACTCAAACAACAAAGGGGCAATTTCAAAGTAGAAATACACCGGGTAAACAAGAAGACAAAGAAAGCACAAAAGATAGCACTTGCGACATTCAGTAATTCTGATCTCTTTTTTCCTTAGGACACAGTTGGTAATGTCCAACACTGGCAGTCACTGCAAACTTCCGAACTTCATTGTTATCACTGGGGCTGCATCTTCACTAAGCAATAATTCCTTCGTTGTTACGTGTTTACGGGCAATCCGTTCAGCTTCTGCATGAGGCTTTGTAAGTTCTTATCCTAGATCTAACAGAAGTTTCTCTGTCGTGTCATTTCAGTCAGAATCTTCCAAATATCGTAGGCATTTTGGGTGCTGTATCAATCATGTTCAAAAATAGCACAAATGGTCCTCGCTTGATGGTCTGTTGGATGAGCACTCAAGTATCATTCTGTACATTGTATCAACAGAACCTTTGCTTTTATTTTATGTAGAACTATAACGGGTTTGAAATCCTCCTTTTCTATGTTATAATTATCTTAATGATATTCAGAAGTCAAAAGCATTACTGCCTTTTCCTTTTAGGCATGGATGATACTAGACTTAGATTATCGTTGACTTCAAACACAGATGACAATTTGGTTTCAGTAGCATTAATTTACGTTTCGATGAGATCTTAGGCTTCTATTTTCTAAGAGTAGTCAAAGTTAGCCTTTGTTTCAAGAGCATCTGTGCAAGTAGAACACTTGTAAAAAAGTTATTCATTGCAATACCATATGAAGTTCGTAAAGGAGACGTAAGGTCCATTACAAATCTAGCACCATGATTCTTTTCGATATTTCTTCTTTCCCTGTGTGTACCTGCAAGTTGAAAGCATACGAAGATTCAACATCGCAGAGAGCCCAACTTCGTACGCCATATTTAGCTGGTTTGAACTTCATGTAAACCCTAAGCGGGCATTTTCCGAGAAAAGCTGCTAATTGCTTGTCACTGTGAAATTACTACTTAAATAATAGTGTTTACAGCATTCCTGTGCAAAAGTTGTTAATATTTCTCTAAATGCACACAATCTGTCCATTTGTCCCCGTTCCTCCCTAGGGTCATGTTGTCGAATCTGATGTAACAAAGAAGTTCAGAAAAAAGATGTCTCTAAAATGAAACTGGGAACATTTTCCATTGGAACATGAGGGTCCGTGGACCACACGTAGAAAGTGGTTCTTTTTAAACTTTTAGTGTTCTCCTATTTACAAGGAGCCCCATGTCTATAGTACGTTTTCTATAAAGATGAGTTGCGTTCCATAAATTATAAACTGTCTCTGCCTTTCAGTTTGTGCACTTTTCAACTTTGTTCACTATGTTAGATGTAATGAACAAATGGAAGTCTCCATAATCGAAGACACATGAAGTCGATCTGGGTGGTTCAATTGGTTAGACGCTGGTCTACTATACTTGGATTACATCAACACACCAGCGGAGCCCAACGACAGTTGCACCCTGACCTGCTGCCGTTGAAGAGCAGTAATTACTACTTTCCTTCAACCCCAACCTCATTTTTCACTGAGCAGCTGTCAGTTGCAAAATTACAATACAAGAGAACAGTGTGAATTGCGATTTTGTACACGCAAAAGTGGTCTGTAATAGTTATTATCGCTTCGTTAGCTGTTACAGAAGAAATAAAATGACATAAAACAACGGTCATGGGACTTGTCACAATATCTTCTAGTTTATTTATTTATTTATCTGATTACCTTCCCCGCGCGGAGTACTGACACCCCCTAGGACTTAAAAACCTGTTGCCAGGGTCAAAAGCCTATCGGGGAGCAGACGAACCTATGGGCCAAACACGCTGGAAACGGGTGGTCAGCTAAGCACCAGGTATGAGAGTGAGGAGGAAGATGATATGAAATGCAGGCAAAGTGGATGAATGGACAGTTGGTGAAATGAGTGGCGGAGAAAACGGAGTTCCCGGAGAAAAACCACCCAGATGCCGCTTTCTCCACCACTTATACCACATGTAGATCCCTGGGATCGAACCCGGACCGCTTTAGTGATAGGCAAATGGTCTAACTACTCGGCCTCGGCGCCGCCAATACATCTTTTCTTGTCCTAATTTAACACTGGTTCTCCGTAAGCCATTTCACCATGGCTCTTGTATTCTTTTCACGTAAATAAGCAGCGAAGTTTGGGTAAGTTTAGTTTAAACGCAAACATCTCGGTTACTGCAACAAATTAACGCAAAAATGGGGTTGGTTGTTCTTTTGGTTTTTAAAAATCTTATGTGTTGCACTCGCAGAACTCTCTCTACTCTTGTACTAACTATTCTTACAAACTTTTACTCCCGTATCTTCTTCGTGTTAGTCAAGATAAACATTTGCAGAAATTATCTTACTGCTAATGTTCTTATAGATGCAGGGATATGTGAATACAGTAAGCTTTGAGTGATGGTAAAATCTTTTAACGCCTTGAAATTCCGTTCTCTTTGCACGACCAAACAGATAAAATATTGCAGAACGACCTTCCATTTCTATAACAGTTTAAGTAGTGCAAAACTCACAAAATAACCAGGAATATCTCCGAAATGGTTCATCCAAAAAATACAAAACATTAAAAAAAATAATAAAAATAAAAAATAGATTCATATAGATATACCTTGTTTTCAAGAGATCTACATTTCTGTACAGAAAGATTTGGTCCAACTCTTACGGTTTACCAGTTATGCAAATGTTATCCAGGCTAAACAGGACTAGAGGGGTTATAACTAGAAAATTCAAAACATATGGCATTTTAATCAAAATCGTTAGTTATTTCTGAGAAAATAAAAATTTACGGAAACTTTTCCATGTAAACGGTAGTTTATAGTGGAGGAATGTTCTTCAAAATCTTCGTGTCGCGTCCTTGAAATATATTAAACACCAACTTTGGTTTTCAACCAACTTTTTCGTTTTTGAGTTACGCTGTCCACAGAGAGACACACATACACACCTTCTTCTAAAAATGATTTTTTTTATTCAGGGGGCCTCAAAACACAGATTTCCTCTGAAATCTAGACATCGAAATTTTGTGTCGAATACAATACTTCCCCTGCTTACACGTAGTAGAGCAAACAAAATTACTTTTAAAATTTAGGGTCTATTTGTTTTAATACGTATTTCAAATTTTTATTTTAGAGTGTCAAAGATTTGAGGCAAGAGTTCTGAGAATATAAAACCAAATACTTGTTTTAACTAACTGATTTCTTTCTTTTACCAGTACAGCTTTAAAGCCTTACATTAAAGTTATTCACGTTGAACTCGAATACAATTTTGGCCTGTTCTAATAGTCCCCAAAGTCCTTGATGAAACTCTATATAATTTCAGTGTTGCAGTCTGACTACTTTTCTCAAAGATTCTTCCTAATATTCCAAGCTGAAACTTGAATATTGAGCTTAGCTGTAGCTGCAAATATTTAGATGGGTGTTAGCTAAACCGAAATGTCATGTGCATATTAGTGTTAACATTAATGTGTATCTTCCAGGTATTACACATTTCGCCACTTGCTCATCGAGATTTATTAGACTGGAAATTTAGCAATGATGTGACCCACATGGACTGTCAGACATATTACTTCGCTGATTCCAACTCGCCCTGTTTCATCTAAATCCCTCTACGAAACGTACAGCTTCATCAGTGTAAAGTTCTGCTGTGGTTGGGGTCTGCTCACTACCTCTAATTTGTCCGTAGTTATCTGTCGAAACATTACAGTGCTTGGAAACTAAGGAATCCCACAAGTCACATTTTGGTGTTTTACTAATAATATTGTAACAAAAGCGACAAAAGTCCAGGGTAGCTACTTTTTTCTTACTTTATTCTCCCCCAAAGCTTTTGCACACACAGACAGTTCTCTTTTCTTCCTTGAAACAGTCTTCACCCTTCGTAAACTTCACTCACTCCTTTCTGTCTTTCTTCACTTACTCTGTCTCTCAAACAAGCTGATACAATCACTCAACACTCATTAACTGCCTCGCTATCTGCCTTGCGACGTGATCGTACACTCACAGTTGACACACACACACACACACACACACACACACACACACACACACACACACACACAAACGCAAACGCTAAACCTAAAAGCTGACTGACTCCCCGAGGACTCATATATACAACTAACTCCTCTGCTCGTTGCCTCGCCTCCTTGTATAGAGAGGATGGCGTAACACGAACCTTTTTCGAACTTCCACAAATGCGCCGGCCGTCGGACACTTCTCCAATAATCTCTAAAATCGCGCGAGGCAGCCTGACCTTGACCGCGGCCGCCGTCACATAATGTTATCAATACTTAAATATTAACACGGACTTCTTCAAAATACTTTGTTATATGCACACATCAGCGTGTGTGTGTGTGTGTGTGTGTGTGTGTGTGTGTGTGTTTTATTTTATGTTTTTCCCTTATATACTTCTACACCGTTGCACCGACTTCGACCAAACGTGGCAAGGTAACCTTTGTGACAAAGCCAAAGGTTCTGACTAGTTTAGAACTTAAAATTCTACCCTATTTCGTACAATTATTTAATTTTGTGTAGTGTTCAGAATAGTTCACAATACGTTTGTTAACAATAATCCTAGTATCTAAGTATTGGCAACATTCAATCATTACCAACATAAGAATAATATATTCTGCTATTAACATCGAAAAATTATTTCAAGTTCGACAAGGTGGATTTGTTTATATATAATACGTACAACATGTGTCTATGCTAATATATGCTCTTGTTTGTATCGAGATTAAGCGAAAAAATCAGAAATCAGCAGCTTCAATACGCTTACGTCGATAGTCCAGCAGTCTGAATTTCGCCTTCACTGCGAGGAAGGGGAGGGGAAAAAAAAAAAAAAAAAAAAAAAAAATATATATATATATATATATATATATATATATATATATATATATATATAAATAATTTCGGAAACAGCTAAAGTTATTAAACATATTTGCAAACACGGTATATTTTAACAAACTATACATTAATTGTCGTGCGGTATGTTGGTTTTTCCTATTATGATGTAGGTGTTCGATTTATGCAAACTTCAATGAGAATAAAGACTACCTATTCCAGAGACCCTATACCCATGATAGTTTATTTCTATGTAGCTTGTACAAACAGTTCTTATAAAAGCTTATTCCTCTGTTTGTTTCAAGTTAATTGAGATAAAGGTTTGCACAAGTAGTGTGACGGGTTTGGCGCACAGCAATGGACGGATGGGACCAAGCTACGTCACGCCACATGCCATGCCGGCGAGCGGGAAACGATGTTCGTGACCGGCCTACCTGCTGTGTGATCGAAACTGTAACAATCGAGGCGGCAGAAACAGAAGGGATGTTGAGAACGTTGTTGGAACTTATAGCTGAGTCATTTCTGGTACATGTGTGTATATGGACTCGAGAATGATCCGTGTCACGTCATCCCCAGTATATAAGGAGGCCTGAGAATTACAATGAGAGTGCGTTTTAGAATTGAGTTACGGACATGTGTCGGTCAGTGTGACAGTGAATGTGAGACAGCTGTGCATCTGTGTTGTATTGGTACGTCGTGAGTGATTATAACGTCATAATTGAGGCGTTGAGGCCCAACCACTAAATGTACATAATGGGGATAATGGAGTGTAAAAATAGCTGTGATTTGAAAGTTTTATATTGACTTTAATAACTAAGCAAGAGTCATAATATTTGGAAATTTTAATCAATATAGCACCGACATTGTGATACATAGTTACATGCATGCAGGAAGGTAGAGCCACTTTTTCTATCCAGGAAGCCAGATTCAGTTCCATGCAATAACACACTTCTCATGCCATCTGTCGGTGGTTGTAGAAATGTGGTATAGGCCACTACTGCTCTCCTAGATTTTAACATGGGGAACATGTCTGTGCTAATAACTCAGTTTCTGAATTTTTGTGGGTTGGACCACTGTTGCGCTCAACGCCTCAATTAGGGAATTAGGGTATTAGGGGCAAGGGAAGTGAAGAAAGACACTAAAAGATCTGAGGAATGTTATGAGAAGTAAAAGCCGTGAATTGTGATAGCCCGAAAGACTGCAGAATGTGTCAACGACGAGAAGAAAACTGTATTTGAGGTAAAATTTTAGAAGAAAATAAAATGATAGCAAAGTAACCGAACTGATTTGTTTCGTTTTGTCACAATGGTGTCAGAAGTGGGATTCATCGAATTACGGTTTTGTTACAATGGTAAATGTATAGACAGCTGAATACCCCTTTACATATACCGGTCTTGAGATTCCATGTTATT
Organism: Tenodera sinensis; assembly: GCA_030765045.1. Classification (NCBI taxonomy): domain Eukaryota; kingdom Metazoa; phylum Arthropoda; class Insecta; order Mantodea; family Mantidae; genus Tenodera; species Tenodera sinensis. Next base: position 92,122,299 of record CM060965.1, read on the forward strand.
TCTATGCCATCGTGAGAAATTGGTAAAGGATGACAGTTTAAAAGAATGACATGAATAAGTATTGAAAAATTCAAACGATTCACTCTCGGAAACGGTGATGCCACTAAAAAGTTATTTGAAATAAGTTGTGTTTTAAAGTGGTGCATTCTACTTTCTTCAGTAATGATTTGCCAGGTAAACAAATGTTATACCCAATTCCTTGGGAATGGAAAGGACTTCACCTGCTATTCTGAGAAAATAGAAGATGTTTAATTTAAATGCGATGCAGATATCTAAAAAGCATAGCACTTTTATCAAAATTCTTGGTCATTTTTGAGAAAATCCAAAATTTCGAAAAACAGTTGGGGTGGGGGATTTTTTTGATGATCTTAGAAACGCATTTTTAGAAAATGCTGAACCTAAATACCAAATATGGATCTCTTGGTCTTTTTTTTTTTGGATTATACGGTTCGCAACCAACCCTTTTTCCCCATGAACACAAAATGTTTAAAAAAATGCTTTTGGAGGGTGTTTTAGTGGTCATCAAACACGTATTTTCAGTGAAACCTCGACAACGAATGTCTGAGCGTAATGTAACACAAGACGAACCAACGAAGTGGGTCAACCGAAGCAGAGCACCTCACGTTGTCTCCAGGCCCATAGTACCGTGACCCTAGAAGCGAAGGATGAAGACACAGATCCAAAAGGCGACCAGATTCTGGATGACGACGGGCGCAAACGTGTGTGGGGTCCTTAACGTTTCCAACTATAACGTATCTAACGCCACTCGGCTCCACCCAAATGTCCCAAAACCTAATGGAGTCTCCTCGGAAGCGGCTCCTTACTAGTCAGTCTCTACCAACTCCAGAGAAAATACCTCTGCAAAGCGCACATCCGCCGTCCAATCGTAACCCCACCCAACACCGACGCTTTATCCTCTACCTATGACAGATAACAATGGAGAAAGTGATGGATGAAGGAAGTAAAGGAAGAGGAAGAAGAGGAACCACCCATCATTCGTTTGCCGACCCATAGAAACCAAGAAAGGCCCCAGATCAGAATGGGCGGTTGTTGGGAATCGAACCCGGGACCTCCCGAATACGAATCATACAGTTATCACGGGGCCTGCAAGCTCGACACTATAGGTGGTGGTGGAAACAAAAAAAGACCCGGCACTACAGCCCATGAACAGCCAAGCCTTACCGCCCAGCCGCTGCGTCCCCCACCTCGGCCCACTACAGGCGTCATTGGTGAGGTGCAGTACTGGAGGGTGGTACATGGCCAGTGTCCCGATCCCTCCCGACTAGTTATGCGGTCTTCACGACCTGGGGCCGCTGCTTTTCCATCAAGTAGCTCCTCAATTGGTCCTCCTCGGGACTAACCAGGCTGAATGCATTCCGTGCCAGACCTCTCAAAGGGAGTAAAATCCCCATGCTGGTACCGGGGATTGAACCTGGGTCCTCCGCGCCAGAGGCAAACGCGCTATAGGTGGTCATAGGTGGTGGTAGAGAAAATAAAAACTTAGCTGTTTCCAGAAGTATCCGAGTTAGTAATATGGAAGTACATTCTGCAATTTGATGTTTCTCTATAAATCCATAGAGTAGTTATATAAAGAGCATCAGAGATCCCTTCTTTTGTGTCCAGTTGATATAGCCATGCTGAATTATCTCTACCTCAAAAGCCAAGACATTTCTGGGGAATTCGAATCGTCTGTCCACGTCAGGCATTGTATCTGCAGCGTAAATGTATTTTGAACTAGAAGTCATTTGTTTAGCTTACCTACTACAATTTGTCAGACGTAGCAGATTATAATTTCACATTTTCGCCGCATCAAAGCGCCCATATTTTGCGATAGCATTTTCTCATCATGAGAATGTGCATTTGTAGAATATTATAAATAATATTAAGAGGATTTTCGTTCTGTTTTACAAAAGGGATCCTTGAAGTGCTGTTGCTATGGTTATTAAACGTACGTAGATTCTACTCGCATTCCGTTCAAATAAGAAATCACTAAATCTTCTGTTTTTACTCTTTTACCTTTTAGATATGGTTACTCCAAGTTTTACTCGTTTTTAATTATTTTCACGCGCACATACTTCCAGACTCAATAACGGGTAATAAATAATCCTGAAAAAATTTCATTCGTACGGCCGGAAATTAAACCTGGGACCTCCGGGTGGGAAATTAATTCGCTGAAGATGGAAGCAGTCATCCAGTCCAGTTCGATGTTGGCAGGGAGGAGGCAGCCAAGGTGTGTCATGCGTGTACCTGCAGTTTTCGCGACCGCTGCGTCCCCCACCTCTACCTATTACAGGCGTCACGACTGAGATGCAATGCTGGAGGGTGGGACGTGGTCAGCGCCCGGAACCCGGATTTTACTAATACCTATTACAATTTCTGATTCATGAAACAATATCTAACCTCAAACTGAAAGATAACATATAAGATTAACAGAATAAAAAAGTAACCTTCTTGGGAGAATAGCAACAGCACACTCTTTTTAAACAAAAACAAATGCAAGCAAGCTTGTCCATATTATAAAGCTGTTGTTTTTAATCTCCCGCATTGGACAACATGACATTCATTCAATAAAGTTGTATTTAAATTTGCAGTTGTCGAATGATTACGAACTCCATCAATACGATAAATATCTTGCAGGCTTTCTTACACATTTTTCCTTTGTTTGGTACGAAGATCATAGAGTGGAATATGGGGCCCTAATGACCTAGCTGTCGACGGGCCCTTAAACCCTACTCACTCACTCACTCACTAGAGTGGAATATGTCAAGAATCACAACATGGATTTCACTTTTTGGCTTTTCGAATCTGTTAAAAGCTGTTTTGAGGGCTTCGAGAATGCCACGTAGATACATATTGTTATGACTGAATATCGAGAAACTAGAACGCGTTGTGGTATTCACCCAAAATGCGACGTTGAGACCACCGCAAATATACGTTTCGAGGTATCCTGAACTTGAAAAAAAAAAAAAAAAAAAAAGACCATTTTTCCCTAAAAAAGTGTGTGTGTGTGTGTGTGTGTGTGTGTGTGTGTGTGTGTGTGTGTGTGTGTATGTGTGTGCGCGCGCGCGCGCATCTATCTGTGTGAACAGCATAACTCAAAAACGAAAAGTCACTTAAAAACCAAACTAGGTACATAGCTTCAATATCTTTCAAGGATACGACAGGAAGATTTTGTTGAAATGCCCTCCCCCTGCCTCAGACTTCCCTTTACATGTAACATATTTAAACAATTTCGACATTTCATAAATAGCTCTAACGACTGATTAAATATATATATTAAAGAATTATCATTGCAAATGAAATGTATATCTTGAATTATGTGGGAATAGCCTCTGAAGTCCCCTACATGGTGGATGACTTGAGCATAACTGGTCAACTGCAAGAGGTACACAAAATCTTACAACATAAAAATGCAGATCTCATTAAAGCACACAATTTATTCCAAATAATCTTTCATGTGAAGATAACCATTTGTGAGATAATCATCTCCCTAGGGCGTCTCCTCATAGCCTGGCCGCTGCGTCCTTCAGCGACTGCCAAGACTACGAAGAGTGCAGATTGGAGTGGCAGTGGTCAACACACCGAGTCCCCCTACCGTAAGGCCACTACTTGACTTCTTAGGGATGTTACCTTTCTATCAGGAATTGGCATCAATTGGCCTCACGAGGCTGAGTGCACCCCGTACTCCGTACCAGACCTCCAATAAGGAACCATTGTTATGAATGAAATGTCAAAGCCATCAAAAAGCGACCACCTAAATAAAAATTTCTCAATCACTTAAGGCTACTGTATTCTCCCATTCCTGTTCTAAGGAAATATGTAATAAAACTATTTCTGCAAACGCCTATTACGTACTAACATGTCAGTCTGGATGACTCAGTCGATTAGGCGCTGGTCTGCTCATCCCAAGGTTGCTGTCCAACCTGGTGGTTGTTTTGAAGTGTACTTAGAAGTCCGAACGATCTATCTAGTCAATGTAAATTAAGACTCTTCTAGTATTCTTGGCTCAAGAATCACTGCACACAACAGTTGAAGTTTGTATTTGGTGTTCTAAACACTTTAACAAAATTAACTTTAACAGAATTAACTTTAACAGATTTAACAACATATAATTTACAATAATAAAATATAAGTTTTTTAAAGAAAATTAACTTTAGCAAATTTAACAATATAATTACATGCAAAAAATGTAAGCTATCTATTTACAAATTTTAAGTATAAAGTAAATAAGGAATAAAAGAAACTTTTATATTCTCCTGTAATTGTTATCAATTGTAACACTGATGTACTGAAAATAAAGAGTCCAATAATAATAGAGGCTGCACTTAATTTTTTTTAATTTTGTTGTTTAACGACGCTGTCAATTGCCAGGATCACATCAGCGTCGCCGGTGTGCCGGAATTTTGTCCCGCAGGAGTTCTTTTACATGTCAGTAAATCCACTGACATGGAGCTGTCGTTTTTAAGCACACTTAAAAACCATCTGCCTGGGTCGGGTTTGAACCCGCGACCTTGGCTGCACTTAATGGATATCTAATTTAAAACTTTAATTTATTCTTAACACTTTTCTATGCATTAAATATAAAGTATCCTATGTTACAGTTAACAGCAATCGCATGTGGTTTTTAGTAGTAGAAAGAGTAGGAGTAGTGGTGGTAGTGGTAGTGGTGGTGGTAGTGGTGATGGTGGTGGTGGTGGTGGTAGTGGTAGTGGTAGTGGTGGTGGTGGCGGCGGCGGCGGTGGTGGTGGTGGTAGTAGTAGTAGTAGTAGTAGTAGTAGTAGTAGTAGTAGTAGTAGTAGGAGTAGTAGTACTAGAAGGAGTAGTAGTAGTAGTAGAAGGAGTAGTAGTAGTGGTAGTGGTGGTGGTAGTGGTGGTGGTGGTAGTGGTAGTGGTGGCGGCGGCGGTGGTGGTAGTAGTAGTAGTGGTAGTAGTAGTAGTAGTAGTAGTAGTAGTAGTAGGAGTAGTAGTACTAGAAGGAGTAGTAGTAGTAGAAAGAGTAGTAGTAGTAGTAGAAGGAGTAGTAGTAGTAGAAGGAGTAGTAGTAGAAGGAGTAGTAGTAGAAGGAGTAGTAGTAGTAGTAGAAGGAGTAGTAGTAGTAGTAGAAGGAGTAGTAGTACTAGTAGTAGGAGTAGTAGTAGAAGGAGTAGTAGTAGTAGTAGTAGGAGTAGTAGTACTAGAAGGAGTAGTAGTAGTAGAAAGAGTAGTAGTAGTAGTAGAAGGAGTAGTAGTAGAAGGAGTAGTAGTAGAAGGAGTAGTAGTAGTAGTGGTAGTGGTGGTGGTAGTGGTAGTGGTGGCGGCGGCGGTGGTGGTAGTAGTAGTACTAGTAGTAGTAGTAGTAGTAGTAGTAGTAGTAGTAGTAGGAGTAGTAGTACTAGAAGGAGTAGTAGTAGTAGAAAGAGTAGTAGTAGTAGTAGAAGGAGTAGTAGTAGTAGTGGTAGTGGTGGTGGTAGTGGTGGTGGTGGTAGTGGTAGTGGTGGCGGCGGCGGTGGTGGTAGTAGTAGTACTAGTAGTAGTAGTAGTAGTACTAGTAGTAGTAGTAGTAGTAGTAGTAGTAGTAGTAGTAGTAGTAGGAGTAGTAGTACTAGAAGGAGTAGTAGTAGTAGAAAGAGTAGTAGTAGTAGTAGAAGGAGTAGTAGTAGAAGTAGTAGTAGTAGTAGTAGTAGAAGGAGTAGTAGTAGTAGTAGAAGGAGTAGTAGTAGTAGTACTAGTAGTAGGAGTAGTAGTAGAAGGAGTAGTATTAGAAGGGGTAGTAGTAGAAGGAGTAGTAGTAGTAGTAGTAGTAGTAGTAGTAGTAGTAGTAGTAGTAGTAGTAGTAGAAGGAGTAGTAGTAGTAGAAGGAGTAGTAGTAGTAGAAGGAGTAGTAGTAGTAGAAGGAGTAGAAGGAGTAGTAGGAGGGGTAGTAGGAGTAGTAATAGGAGTAGGTGGAGTAGTTTTTTGAAGTGTTCAACGCCCGCTTTTACCAAATACGGCATAGCAGGTGGTGACACTGATGATACATGGAATGAAGATGGAGCACCGGTGGAATGAGACGGCGGGGCAAACCGGAGAACCTGGTGGAAACCCACACTAGCGCCGCTTCGTCCACCACGAATCCCATATGCGGTTTTCTGGAATCGAACCCCGGCCACTTTGGAGAGAAGCGAATGATCTAACACTCGGCTACAGTGAGCCTGGATGAGTGGTGGTGGTGGCGATGGTGGTGGTGGTGGCGGTGGCGGTGGCGGTGGTGGTGGCGACGGCGGTAATGACAATAGCAACGATAATCTTCTACTTTCAAGGATTAAACCTTGTTGGTTTGTTACCGCTCCAATTTATCATATCTTCCGTGGACGTTCGTGGTCTCTTTTCGTACTTTTCGGTTAATAATTCAAAGCTTTCCAGGGCATTTTATGTGAATCCATTCTGCAGACATCTTCATACCATTGTCTCCTATACTCTTCTATTTTATCTGTAAGACTAAGTATATCCAATTCTTTGTGAATATCTTCACTTCGTGTTTTGTCCATTAATGCATATTCCGCCACAAATCGTAAACGAGTAATCATAATAATGATAATAGTAATAATATTATTGAATTTACATTAAAATATTAAATATTTCTTTTTAACAAACTCAAAAGTGCACAAAATTTAATGGAACTGCATTTTAAAAATAGTTTCAGCATTGCTATAAATCCACAAACAATTTAGACTTGCAGCTATTGTAGCTTTTTCAGATGAGCGCACCGAACGCTTAAAAAAAGTTAAAATTAGGAAAAGAGCACTAAAATTCTACAGTGTTGGAACCATATCGTAGAACTTGCCAGGTTCTTTAAACCAGGACAGTAAAATAAATATTGCTTTCCAGTTCTACAAATGTTGGGGAATATTAATTCGACAATAACTCATTTTCTGAAATACCAGCCCAAAGTGCCGTTTTGATGCCCCTTAAGAGCGACAGCTCCATATCGGTATATTTATTGGCATGTGAAGTAACTCCTACGAGACAAATTCCGGCATACCGGTGGCGCTAATATGATCTTGATCATTGACTTTGTTATATGGTCCATAAAATTCACAACGTGATATTTTTTGTTACTCCTTTTTCTTTTTCGTCATTTACAGGTCCCTTTTCAACTTCTGGTTGTGCCTGTCATCGTTTTTATTGCTTCAATCTGGTTAAGGAAAAGGTTTCGAATCCAAAACGTCTAAAAGAAAAAAAAAGCCCAACTTTTTAGGTACAGCATAGGTACAGCAGTTTCGGAACAGCATAACATAAAAAAAAAGAAAGAAAGACAAAAGAAAACGTTAAATACCAAACTTGGTATTTACATTCACCACCTTTCAAGGATCCGATACGAAGATTTTAAAGGAAATCCCGCACCCTAACCTACCTTTTACATGGATCATGTTTTAAAAATGTTGATTTTATCAAAATTGGCTCTATAAATTTTGATAAGAATACCATATTTTTAAGATATTTGCATTACAAATGAAATGTATGTTTTGAACTTTTTTGAAATGTTGTCAGAACTCCTCTTCATTCTCATTGACTTTTGCATAACTGGTAAACAAAAGAGATAAACAAAATCTTACCACATGTCTTTATGACAAACAAATTTTTTGTGGTGTAAACCATTTGTGAGGTACTGCTTGTTATCTGCTTGAATTTTACAATACTTATACTTTTCTCACATGGAAAGTGCGTTATTTACTTTCTTATCTCTTGGTAATCCAAAGAGAACGAAATGCGAGTCATCACATACGGTTTACAAAGACACTTGTTTAAAGTCTAATGTATTCCCTTTTCCCCTTGCACCTACAAGAAGATTAGCAATAAAGTAATCGTTACAAATGCTTATCTCGGTTAACAGAAAGAATTTTTTGCACCATACTAGGGAAAGTCGAGTGAGTGCAACACATCAGATTTTTTCATACTACCACACCAACTGAAACGAGTCCTTCCTTATTTCCTTTTTCCTGTGGGAGACCAATCAATTATCCGTCTGGCCCATCTTTCCTCCTCCATTCTTTGTACATGTCCCTGCAACTGCAATATCCGTTCTTCAGTTCTCTCTATCCCGCATCCTCTACTTCCATCCCTGTTCTAATAAAATTATATTCTTATATTTCTGCGTAACCCATCCATTTCGGTACTCTCCAACTTTTTCCTTCATCTATCATTTAAGGTCCAACACATTCCACCATTGTTTTCATGATACGTTTTTTTCATTGTTTTTATCATTCCACATTGCAGAACTGTGCCTCGATATTTGAACTTGGTAGGGGTTGTGTATCACTAAGCTGTTTGCACCCAGATCCTCTATTGCAAAATGTGGTGATGATGATGATGGTGATTATGATCATGTGGTGATAAATATACAGTATATCATAACGTGAGAACTGGCCGGGTGATAACTGTTCTAATCCATTTTAGAATGTCATGTACAATTTTCTAGCAGCTGTATTAGAGAGCGTTCTCGCAAGTTATTGAGATTGCGTTTCTGGTTATTCAGTGTGGTTCTCCTTTAAAGAACTTCTACTAACGATTCCTCGATTAAGTTTCAAGTGTGTCTAATCATCAGATGACATAAAAGCAAGTAATGGTCTCTTAAACCCGTTTATGGTAACAAAGCAGTGGGTTTACGACAGGATTTGCCTCTATTACCTTAATTGTGACACTGCAGGCTGAATCGGATGGTCGGCGTCTCTTGTTCAATCCTTCTGAAGCTTGCTTCCCTCGACGCTGCGTGTCAGTGTTGGAGGCAGGAGAAATATTTGCTCTGGCTAATATTGTCTCAACAAGGACCTTCGCTTACAGGTAGGCGAGCAGTAGGAAGATCTCAGGTCAAGGGATACGAACTGGGGTATTCATTACACAAACTTGTCTGTCTCAATGATATTGTATTTTCCAGGCACAATTCTCTCCGCAGTTATGAATATTCCTGGCGAAACAGCGTTATATTCACGTATATCCACTTTGCGCGCGAATATCGCTCTACAGACGGCATAAAGGTTGACTACAACTGCCTGACCAAATACTGTGTGAAATGCGAGGTTTCGCTTGCTTTCATGTACTCGGAGTTTTTTTTTCCCGCGCGGCGTAAACAACCTTCTGTCTTTGGTAGTTATTTTCGCGCCCATTCCACGTGCGGACTCTATTCACGTGATCTTTTTAAATACCAACGCTTTCTAACTTTCTCCACCGGAACATTATAACTAAGTTTCGGGCATGCATTTAGGATAGGCGTACTTCTAGTATACCGACCGGTACGTTGTTTACAAGCGAGCGCTTAGGGTGAATGGTAAGTAGTGCTTGGGGAGGGGGAGGTAGCAGTGCCCATGTAACTATTTTCCAGTGAAAGTGCAACGAAACGGCAACCACGTCCGAAGCCTAATTATAACCTAAGAAAATATTACATACATCAAACAAATGTACAAATATATGGTTCCTATTACAATACGACTTACCTGCCCATATAAAAATTATCTCTAAACAAAATTACCTTTGACAATCACATTTACAAACTTAAAATACAGTCTCAGGTTGCGACGACAGTTCTGATGTACGGTGAGTGTTGCTACTGAAAATAATTAAGAGAGGTCTTGTGTTCGAATCCCCAGACGGTCAAGCATTCATATCAACTGCGTTCTGCGTATTTGTGAACGTCGCTAAGTCCCAAAGAAAGTGAAGTGACTTGAGAACATTAGTGAAGTAATAATTGATATTTGGAAAAAGTCTCAGTATTCTAGCCCATAGAATACGACATGTATTTTAAGCAATCGCACAAGCTGATTATTTTGTTGAACCATTTAAACTGCAATAATACGGTAACCACGAACTTGTTTAATTAATTCCTGTAACTTTACTGTCATTTTCTTATATAATTTATCGATTTTAATTTTTTTATCTGATAATCTTTTGACTGTCCTTTCCTTTTAACTGCCATTGTCAAATTGGATACAAAATCCGGTTGCATAGTGGGTTATGGAATATTTTGGTGATAAGCAACACATCTTCAACAAAATAAGCATTTTCTTTCTGCAAAGATCTTCTTGAAATAAGCAGTTTAATGTTGTCTTCATTTCTTTGTGTAAAAGCTAAGTATTGCCAGATTTGAAACAATTTTTGTAAAAGTATCGTAAAATAACGACTTCTGTTACTGAATAATATGTATGCATGGTAAACTTTGTAGGGTTGTTTTGCAGCTCAATGAAGCATTCTTAGAACCCATATACTGAAAACTAGTTTTAAAAACTATTATGAACCCAGTGGGAATTAAATAAAAGTATTAAAGCTATCGTGATAGAACGCACATCTATCCATTAGATCAGGCTGTTCCAGCTTGGTCACCTGCCAAAGAGCAGAGGAGTATTAACCCCTCGCAGGAGTCTGCTTATTCCTCTACAAAGCATAACTTTTGAAGAGTCGAAACCAGAATATTGTTGCCAAAATATTCTTCTTCCTCCTCCTCTCCTTATTGTTAATTCACTATGAAATGTACGGCCCAAATTACCTGGCTGTCGACGGGCCCTTGAACTCCACTCACTCACTCACTCACTCACTCACTCACTCACTCACTCAGTCACTCAGTCACTCAGTCACTCAGTCACTCACTCACTCACTCACTCACTCACTCACTCACTCACTCTGAAATGTATAACTTATTGTAGTTGATTTTGAAGAGCCCACATTTGGAGCATAAATGTAAAGAGAAAGAAAATGATTCGGAAGATGTTCCTGTATTGCTGGTAAATGGCCGCACTCAACTAATACCTAAAAGCACTGGACACTTTCTTCTCGTGATGTAGCTGGTGGAGAAGCGAAATACTCTTAAAGAGGGAAGTACGTGGCTAGATAAAATAGCGAACTCCGTTTCCACAAGAGAGGCAGCCAAATTTAGAAGAAATCAATGACCACAGAGAAGACAACACTGGATTTGACGATCACCTGGCTGGATCTACTGGACATGACATTCGTAGTTATAAGCATAGTTAGGGCGTAGGTTAAACATTAGTTTAGATTAATATACTGTGTTATTCTGTTTTCAATTGTATGAATTGTGGTATTGTTTAATAAAGATAAATAAGCTGGGGCATAACATGTAGCTATATAAATGGGATAACATATAATAAGTATGTAAAATGTAATTAGGTTATATATTGGTAAGATGAATTGGTGATGACATGTAAATGTAATTAGATTGCATATTTAAAACTGTATGTAGCACTGAAATTGTGGAATAAATATGAAATTAACGGGGGGGGGGGGGGATAACATTTAATTAGGTTATGTGTAGACATTATGTATTAGTATATTCATTCCTTCCTTTCATATAAATTATTGCAGCATTGTAATTGAGGAACCATTAAAAATGAGCAAATAGTTCGGAATATAAAAACGACACCGAACTAAAAAGATACAGGAGCCCTCTAGTCTGCGGTTGCGCAGGCTAGGGGGCTTTTTTTAAGTACTAGCTTTTCAAGAGCTCTCCCTTTCCCTGTCTTTCCCGTTCATCTACTTTAGGCTGCGTCAAGTTGCTCTCAAGAAAATGGATACCTGGAATACCTACTTACTTGCCTCTTTTCAGTAATGGATATAATCATGTTCAGTTGTCTTAAGCACGCTAGAGGGGTTAACTACTAAATTACTATCATTTAGTAAATAGAAGACTATATTCGGATTAGGTTTCAAAGCACTATATTATGCGATGCAGCAACCGCAGACAGGTTGTAATAAGGGAGTCGTGTCAACACGTCTCTAGGTGCCGTTTTCATCCCCAGCTTCGGCTTGTTCTTTCACTTTGTGACTTTTCCGATACTTCGCTGTTCATTGTTGCAAGAGCACGTACATGAAGTGATCCCTTGTGGTGGCGTTGTCGTGACTGCTGCACTAACAGCAGCTTTGTGTTTGGAAGATCCTGTTTGCTCCAATAAGGATGCATACATCTTACGTTACTAATAATTGACATACGGAGGTGACAATAAATGGCTTTAAAATCGATGCACTTTCTGAGAACTAAGTAAATACGTGCCAATGTATATAAGGTCCTCCAATGAAACAACTTTATGCAATTGAAAGGTCTTATTATGACGGCATAAATCGCGCGAGATTACCCTTTTTCTGGCAACAGTGCCAGAAAATGAAGGACGTAATTACCATGGCAACATAACAGCAATGACATCATCGTCGACACAACATAATTTTCTGCAATGCATCTGTAAGAAAACCTGCATAATTATCAGCTCCAAAAAACATGCCAAAGTAATTTCATTATTCAAACTAACGTATTTTTCGTATTTTTCTCCATCTACAACATTTTTCATATTCTTTTCCGTAAACATCTCTTGATTTTTCTGCAATTAATAAACTCTCAGTACTTTTGTCTTCGTCTAAACGGTCAAGCGAAATACAATCCTTATTTTTTAATAGGTTTATCATTATCTTCCATTGAATGGAATATCTGCTTAGCAACCATATTATGTCTGTGATCTCTGATGCATATTAATTTTTCATTTAGTGAATTTATCAATTATTTCTATGCATTTTAATGCTAAAATTGCATAAAACGTTGTATATAATACGTGTATAAACTTTTCATTTTGACATTTTCGCTTTCGCTCTTGCGAATATACATATACTCGTGTCACAATCAGTCGGATTGCACATGAATTACATAAATAACTATTATCATTAATCTGCGCGTCAGTTATTCTCGTACCATAGTAATGTGGATGAAAAATCAACTAATTAAGCCCATCACTATTTTGCTCATTGGAATGTGCCTTCGTATTCTGTTTCCGGGGTAAACAATGTTATCTTTCGGACAATAACTTGTTCTCATTTAACTGTTAATATCTTTTAAGCAGTAATAATGCAACTAGTTGGTGCATTCAGCAAAATCACAAACATTTTTGTGAGGGAAATTGTTTCATGTTATATTGTCTTTGGGCGTACCGAAATGTTCAATGTATTGTCGCCCATCGCATTATTGTCGGCACTACCGCAAAGGAGCCGAAGGGAAGAGACAGAGAATGGCCGCATTGTTGGGAGCTTGCCGAAAGAGAGAAAGGGATAGAGACTTCTGGAATTTTCTGCTTTGTATTTGACCGCAATAATAACTGAACTTTCCTGAAGTTTCCAGAATAGTGCCTGGGAGATATAAATAGCGGTAAAATGTGAGAAGGGACAGTTTTTGTGTTACTAATTCGGAGCCGTGCTGTTGGTGAATCGGTAAAGGCTTTCTTGCTGTTGCAACGAGTGTACAAAGTTACTGTTTACGGAAATAAAAGTGTTTCTTTATCTCGACTACATCTGTCTTCTTTACTTTACATCCACCAAAGTCACAGTATATTTCTTTCAGCGCAAGTTACACGTGGAAAGGGTAATTATCTGGTGCAAAATATTTGCTCTTATACATAATTTATTACAGCACGACATAGTGTCAAAATACCTATTCTTCAATAGCAGGATAGATAAAAGCTATTACTATAGTTGTCCATAATCACAATCAAAACACATAAAAACCTTATCTCGTTGCTCAAGAAACTTAACAAGGACTATTCATAACCAAAGGAAAAATGTACAAATTAGAACAGTACGCTTAAGAACAAAACATTCCCATTAAAATGTAAAAACCAAATAACAATTGAATGACCACAATACGTAGCTCTCCACTTGCTTCGCATTAGAGCCTAAATAATTTAGAAACGAACAACGAAAAGTGCAGCTATAGGGACTGAGACAAAAACTACTGACAAAGAACTCACCAAGGCCCAGCCAAGTCTAAAGAAACTGTCACTCGGCAATACCACTGAATTGCCCAGCTAAGCTTTGTAAGCGACAGAGATGCCATCTGCTCAGCCAAACAAGTGACGGCCAGGGCGCGTTCTTGCCACATACACAACCTTCACCTCACGTGCCGGAAATCACATAAAACCGGTACAAGTTTATCTGTAACAATCGGTAATACCACATATATAACATAGATGACACAATTGCCTTAAGAGGACCCTTAGGTGAAAATTGGGTAAATTAAAAAAAAAAAAAATTAACGTATTATTATGTGCCTTCCTTTACAAACGTTTTATATACTTATTCGTATTATTGGGGAGAAAATGGGGTTGTCATAGTTTACATCATTCTGAGCGGAGGATGTGGTAACGCATTTGAAACATTTTCTGACATTTGTTATATTTTTAATAAACTCCAATGAGTGCTTTTACCAAAGTCGGTGCATATCTGTTAATTATTTTATAAATTAGCATCCTGAATTAACATATGCACTGTGTTAGGAACAGTACATAAGCAGTATTTTAGACTGGTTTAATGCGTACGAATTTTTCAGTGCGCTTCTCCCTGCTGAAATGTTTAAGAATTGTTTTAGAAATTAAAATGCTCCTTGCCATATAATATTTAAGTTACCAGAATGAAACATTAGAAATAATTTTTTCAGTGCATGTGAACTTAAAGTTGATATAAAATGTGGCGGTTGATACAATAATTTACAGTATACATTTTTGACCAATGACGCTATTTACGTAGTTGCTTTTTTACCTGGGGTAGTTGTTTTTCTTCGGTTTGCGGTGCCATTGTGGTTATTTCTCTTTAACATAGCCTGGTTTGCGACTCGAGATAGAATTTAAGTTAATTGTGTTTTTTTTTTGACTGGGGTAGTCAGCTTTTGTTAAGTTTGTGTTATGACGTAATTGCCGATTTATTTCACTTTTCTAGCCATATATCTTACTATGTTTGGTTTAGCTTATTTAAAGTTCCCCATATTAACAAATATCCTGCAAAGATTTAATGAGTAGGTGGAGACAAACGAAAAATTTATTTCTTGATTTTTAATTTTCCTGTTACCTTGCCGAGAGTTTATTGAAATTTTTAATTTAAGAATTTATGCATATTGTTACATCTTTCTCCGCTTTACTGTGACTTAATTCAACTCGTAGCGTTTATTGACGTTACTATTTTCACGAAATTATGTAAGGCTTATAGGCGTATTAAGTTTTATTTTGATGCCTAAATTTTCTTGGGCTTAATCTGAACACCAGCTTGACAACGAATCCTTATCATAGTGAAACTTCGTGTATCACGCAAGACCTAGGTCATATACATGTTATGATTTCTTTATTAATCTAGTGCTTGCTTTCCTCATTCTGCAAGTGTAATGGGAAATAGGAATGTCATGCGAAAGAAGGTCTTGTAAAGGAAAAGTTACAAACCAATACTATACTAGAGACGGTTCAGATGTCTTCATCGTCTCAGTCCTGCAAATTTATGATGATTGGTTCCAAAATCTTGTTATGGTCTTCTTCTTATCGAAAAATTCATGTAGTGTTTGTACACGTCGCACACAGGATTCTCAGGTCACACTAACTCATTTGGATTATACCTACTGGCAGTGGGGAGGGGGGAGGTGGCTAACTTGGTCCCATTTCGATTGCAAGTTGATCCAGGTGATACAGTGTTTCCTGGGCTTTAAATGGAATTACTCGTTACAATAACTCGGTTGCCGAAAATTCAACTTTTTTCTCAAAGATTAAACAATTTAGTTCTTTCTGCTGGGCTTATTTGGCAATGGTATGACGAATGGTATAATTATATTATCCTATTTTAAATAATTTAAGAATCTGTTTAGAAACCATTCTTTAAATGTATAAGCTGCCTTCTCTTCATGATAATCTGGGATGGTTTGGACAGAAAACTCCGTTTGCTTTTAGGTAGGAATCCTACCTTGGCAGATCCTCCATGACAAGTGATTGGATGACTGCCTTTTCCTTTCGAGTATTCTTGCTAGATTGAGTTTTGGTTTTCCACTTACCCAAGTCTCGTCTACGTAAAATACAAGTCTGGTATCTCCAGAGTTTCGATTTTCGTGCATTTTGCGTAGAACTTTATTCTTGCCACAACAATGTCACTCTTTTGCATTAAAAAGTTCCACCCATCATTTATCTTTTGTACCTAAACCCTAATCTTCTCAAAATTCTGTAAGTAGTGAATTTGAACCAGTGTATTATACTTTAGTTGTAAGAGCGCAAGTTATTTGCTGTATTGTTGGAAATTTACCTTAATCAGAAACTCGAATGCGGTTCTACCTACAACGTCCTTATCAAAGTCAGTTAAATTTGCAACCCTCTTCGGAGGTTCAATGTGTTTTCTAGGCGATACAAGCATTGCAGTGCCACTGAAAGCAGCTTTTCTTGCTCGTCTCACCGCAAATGTGGGACACTTGCTTTACCTGCACAACACGCTCTAGCAGTGTTGTTGAGCATTTCTAAATCGAATTGATTTCTGCTATCCTCATTGTTGAGTCTTTTAAAAAAATGTAAACTCTATAAATAATACTTAGCACCTGATTTCACAATGGCAGCCTCTTTGACTCCCCACTAAATTCACCGCTAAAATCGATTACACTGTGTTACATTTTGATCTATTGCTGTCTAAGCAGCAACTGAAATGTAAATATTCATTTAAACTCTGTAGGGTAAATAAACGTTACCTCAATTACAAAACAAAACAATTATAAACACGCAGGCTAAAAGGAAAGCTATTTCTTCTTTCTCGCCTTCGCTGTTCAACATAAATAATTCTTTTAGCATCGTCATGTTAATACTTTATATTCTAGTTCTGCATAATTATAAGTGCGCATGTATATATTATTTATAAATAATAATGCCTATTGTAGTACTTACGTGGTTATGATATAATACGATATAAGATAATTATCTTTATTCATTTGGATTCTCAAAGCTGTTTAAGCCAAAATATGAAGTTCTTGCGGTTGTATTCCCTATCTTGTACGTTAATAATTTTTGTAATATTTCAATATTTTGTCTTAGCAAAAATAGTGTTACTAGAGACGGATTCAAGGCGTGTCACATGCCACTTAAGGGGAGTGGAATATGGCAGCACAGTAGGACTTCAATTGGTTACCGACCTGGTGGTACTCCAGGGCAAACACCATCCCATTTGAAATAATAGGCAATGAACGACAGAAAGGTTAGCAAGTGTCATAAACAGGCAGAGAAACGAACAGCGTTTATTTTACCGATCTATATACATTTTTACCTTTTTTACAAACTTTTTACTTCATTCCTTTGTAAAATACGTGCCATGTGTGTTTTCTCCTCTGTTAGTTGCCTGTTGCTTTTGGATCCTGTCCTTTAGCAGTGTTAGTTAAATACATCCCTTTATTGTGATTACTCTTCCTCCAACCTCTTATCTTTTCATCCTTCTCTTGACGCTGCACCTTCCTTGATCAGTTCTCTGGAGCTTTCCTAAACTTTTTCCCATGCTTCTTGCCTTCATGTACTTTTTGTTAACATTTTCATTGCCATGACTTTCCTATTCATACTGTCCCACTTTCTTTCCCATTTCTCTTCCCTCCTTTCTCTCACTTGCTCATGTTCTACTAGATAATGTTCTAAACTATCTCTAAATCCACACATAATGCGTCCTTCTACTTTATCCTTCTGTACTCTGTTCCTTAATATCGCGCCTTTTCAAATTGTTTTCTGTCTTATTTGTTACAGATGTCTACATATCTTTCTCTGCCCCATGTATATTCTATTACGTTATGTAGCATCAAATGGCTTTCTCCTTATATTGTTTCCCACATAATATTATATTTCTAAACTTTCTATTCCATACCTTAGAATTTTCCAAAAAAAAAAAAAAAAAAAAAGGGTCAGAGAAACCTCTTAGCACAGAGCTCATAGGACGCTTAAAACATCTTAAACGTCACTGTAACTCATTGAAACAAGTTACATGTGATACTATTCATTGGGCTATTATTAGGCTTCGGCGCCGGTTGCATGTTGTCAGCACTTAAGTTATGCTTGCAGTGATGTTTTCTACCACCCCTACCTAACGCAGTAGGTAGGGTTGGGGCAGTACAGTCGCGTCACTTTACAGATTCTTGTAGCGGTGAGTCACCCTCCCCTCCCCTTCCCTAACACCGTTACTGTCAACAAACATGAAGTAGAAACCGGAACCTAACATCGTTTGCAACCGCGACCGAAGCCTAGTTATTATACACCGGAGGGGATTCCGCTTATATCCCTTGGATCGTGTACGTCAGACCACGGGCGGAAGTGTTATATGGTAGTATTCAACAGACGATCGGTTAGTCACAAGGGGACGCTACTGAGGGCGGGTCCCTTCAGGGGCACGTAGATCTTCAATTTGAGGGATGTGTAAATATCCTTCCTAGCATACGCATGGTGACAGGGAAATCCCCCGAAAAAAAAAAAAAAAACAGGGCTAAGGAATGTTAGCTGCAGAGTCGAATCCACGACCTTCGGAATGCCAGCCTTCTTGCTCGGTGTGATACTATTAGAAAGTAACGATAAGGAAAGTGGATCTTCTAGCTCCTCAGCTCCAAACTATGGATCAGAATTTTTCGACGATCTGTCGTATGCTAATAAAGATGGATACTGCTTTAAAATGTGCAGCTTTCGAAGTAAAGGAAAGTACAAGTAACTCAGATTTCTATACATTAATGGCTTAATTAATAATCGTACTAAACAATGAAGAAACACAGAGGTACTAAAGACGTCGGAAGGAACATGTTCTACACAAGCCCCGTTCGGATATTCATGGCAAGCTTTATTTTATAAACCTTCAGGAAGAAGAAGTGATGAACAACAGAAGACGTGGAGGGACCAGTTTAGTTAACTTCGGAACAAATTTATAGGCCTAAACCTTGTGACGAAAAGGAAGACTAAACATACACTGGTCTTTTATTTTGCCTTAATCCTACTCTACCTTTTTTCGAAATAGGGTGCGCTTGCCTTCATCTGTACGTCATATTTGCTTATAAAGAAGACTGCAAAATCAAGAGCACTTCACCCTTTCCTTACCATCATCCATGGGCAAGTTCTTAACTTGATGTACTTACTAAAACCAATGCCTGATCGCGAGAGCCAGATCAATACAATAACTTCATCATATCAGCAGACCGAATTGGATGGCTCTCGTGCTTCACATTCCAGAGGTTATCGATTTGATTACCGATGCTCTACCAATCTAACTAAAGGTTTTCTTAGTTTTGTAGGTGAATGCTGCATTGATTTTCGCACTTTCCAGAGCTTTGATTGTACATGCAGCTTCGGCGTGCTTGCTATCTGTAGAGCCCTTTGTCTATAGTGGCAGCATCACACGTATGAAGTGCAGTTGAATATGCACCTTCTCTTGAAGCTCATGCATATCTGCAGCTTCACGGAGCATGGACAGGATTGCTTCTGAACTCTTGTGTAGAGGCCACGCTATACGATACGCTTGGCATCTAGCATCTAGGATGTGGTCATACTTGAAGTGCTCTCATTCTGATTATAGATAATAGATAAACATCAATTACGAGCCAGTCTTTTTACACCACTTCTTTAACCTTAAGTGTAAGTAAATCTGCAGTTAGTTCTCTGTCAGTTTTGGCATACGCTACTCCTTGAAAGATGTAGTATATCTATGTACTTTGTTGGTGTGTCCAAAACAGCTTTGTGTTAGTCAAGACTAGAGTTGCTCTCTACTGAAACTATAGTTCGGTAGTTTTGGTGCAGAATATAAATGACATAAATAGGAAATCTTTATTCTAGCAATTCTAATTGCACAAATACACTATTAGTCTAAAACAACAATATAATGAAACAAACATAAGTAATTATAATCACATTTCCCAGAATAAATCAAATATAATTAATTTTAATAATATTTTATATTAGTACTCGTACCTTAGCTACTGGAAGCCAGTAGGTATTCCAACTGGATACCAGCTGGAAATTTACACAGTTTATTCCTCCCTCGTAGAGTTCCTTATTTATATTATTTCCTCTTATATTTAACACTTTGTATTATATGTAATGGGAAGCTTAATATTATCACTATTTACTTTTACCCCTCATTACCCTTTTCAATTTTCTCTATTTGCTCATACTTCTTTTAATTATTTTAACCTTCTTTTTCCTAAATATTTTCTTGCTTTCTCCATATTATCATCTGATCTTGAATTAAAATTTTTCCTAAGTTTTAACTCTAATGGAGTATCTTTCCAATTTTGTTGAGTATTAAATTCTCTCTCCCTTTTTCCGTACCATTACATTCCAAAATACCTATAGTGCCAATTATTTTCAACAACCTACCGCATTTCGTGCATCTGTCAGCGATTTGCATCCCTATCATGCCACATACATTCATTTCCTCCGTCCTAGTCCATGCATACCTACTTCTGGCCTCTTTATTGCACACTTTGATGTACTTTTCTCTTCCCCATTCCGTTTTTAAAGATCTGTAAACTATTAATGACCTTTTTCATTAAAGCTACTTACAATTTCTTGCTGTTCGAAATTCTCCGTTCTTATTCTAATTTCCCTCCAGATACCCTTACTTTGAATGTTTCTTTCTCACCATGTTTACCCCATTCATATTTTCTTCAATATTATCTATATTTTGTGTATTCAAGTTTCTTTTCCCCCTCTTTCTTTTTCTCCTGTACAACCATGCATTGTTTCAATATATCATTTTCCTCTAAGCAATTTATTCTAAACCAGTATTTAACTGCTGCTTCTACCATTTTATCTTTTGCTTCTACTCTCCCTAGTTTTGTCTGTGCTATATAATTTGGTCAGCCTCTTGCTAACCCCAATATTATTTTACAAAACTTTCTATGTATTATACCCACATTTTCTCAAACTTTCTCCACTCCCATATTTCTGCTGCATATAGTATCCTGGCTTCTACCACTGCACTATACTGGGTGTAAGGCACCATATTAATGACTTATAAATGGAAGGATTACCTGTAGTAGTGGTAGCATTGGTAAGGAAACACAATAAAAAATACAACAAATTAAGAACTTAATGAGAAATTCAAACATAATGATCACCATAAATTGTGATTATGAAATTGGTCACTATAGATCAAAATAAAAATTATTGTACTTTTCGGTTCAAGATAACATTACTCGTGATCACTATTAGAGTAGCTACAAAACAAAAATGAGCATGGGCCTAACCATCATCTAACTTTTATCATCCCCTTCGTTGTCAATCTTATTGCAAGTAACACTTGCTTTTACGATTTCTGGCGTCATATCGTTCTGATCTTTGTCGCTTGCTCTTGGATGAAGATGGTGAAGGATCAATTGTATTACTAGAATTTGAAGTATTTTAACTTTTCCTTATAGTAGAAACAGTTTCATCCACCACACGCTGCTTTCTGTTAACTGTGTATATTCATAATCACGCCCTTTAGATGGAAGGGACACAAACGAGCGCTGGAACCAGGCAAAAAAAATGTTCACTTCTAACACTGGAGGCATATGCGCTACGCTGAGGATATTTTTTTCACAATATTACGTTGGTTGTTATAATACTAAACTGACTCCGCAATGCCGTCACTAAAACACCACCATAGAGTACACTACCCATTAACTTCAGTATCAACAAAAACATTTTATGAAAACACATTAGTGCACCTGCAGCAGAAAGCAAGTTGTGAATTTCACGTACCGTTAACGCGCGGATGGAGTGGATGACGTATGAGGTGTTTCTTGCACAGCGATTACGGTATCGCGCAGTAGGCAAACAAACTTACTACCGCATTGTAAAGGACAAGGAAGAAACACGATTTTTGTGTTGCACTCCCCTTTAAGTTCAGCATTTTTTAAGGATGTGATACGAAGCTTTTCAGGAACCCCCCCCCCCCCCCCCACAAAAAAAAAAGCTACCCTCTACATGGAATATTTTTCATAATGTTCGATCTTATTGGAGTTGATTTACAATTTTGATTGAAATATATGTAAGACATTTTCATGACAAATGAAATTTACATCTTTGAACTTTCTGGGAATGTCCTCTGAAATTCTCTTCATTCTGGATGACTTTTGCATGACTGCTAAGCTGTAACAGATAGACAGTCTTATTGTACAATACGTTCTTTTTAGGTCGTATTTTAGGATGTTTTGGTCATATTTAGCCATATTTAAGGGCATATTTGCAGTCATATTTTCCATTTTTTAAGTCATAAACATCCTAACCCTACTCATGAGTCAACCTTGGCTCACCCGTCCTGTGCACCATGTGGTCTTTGTACCTACCGATACACTTCATTTGCCGTGAATGTCATAGTTTTCGTAACAGACAGTGTAATGGCGTGATGTCACTGTCTAAACCCTGTACGTCTTACAAACATAGATTCAAAGAGGACTATGTGGGTGGTCGAATTCTTTTGTTGATCTAATAGCAAGCTTAAAGTATGAATTTACAATTCACAGATTTTAAAGGCTTGGAAACTGACTTTGCTCTTTTTGCCAATCACTTGGTAGTGGAACCAAAATCAGTATCATTGGAGTTGAAAATGGAACTAGTAGTATTGCCAAATGATATTGTTAAAAGTATTTATAAAGATCGTTTGGGAATCAAGGTATTTAAACTTTCTCCTAGAAACAAATATCATAAAGACATTTGATGCTCTTATGTTGGTGATGCTTGCCTCAACATGCATTTGCGAGCAACTATTTCTTTCAATGAAGTAAAAATGTAAAAGTAGAACTAGAATATCACATTTTGATCTCTCGGCACAGCCAAAAAGATCTATAACAGATATTATGCGAATTTGGAAGCTATTGTGGCTTCCAATGATATAGCACGCATACAGGAAGTAAGTTAAATAATTTATATGCTATTGCTAAGTCTGTCAGTTATATTGTGAAATGCGCTAGAGCCTATTTGAAGCTTAATTTACTGTTCATTGAAGATTATCATTAATTACACATATCTTAAATTTCTTTGGTCTTGTGAAATCATAATAGGGCTTTCTTATGCACAATGTTTAATCGTCTGAACCCTCCGTTAATCGCGCGGATGACATTGGTCATCCTTGTCGACCTGTCTTACCTGATTGGTCAGGCTTTTGATCGCGCCGTTCTCAGTAGTTTTCCATCAATTGCTTCAATCAAGGTAAGCAATGTTTCATTACTACTGCATTAGCCTAAATAAAGGTGTCAATCTGTTTATATACAATAATGATTCCCTATTTTAATTTTCAGATTGCAAGAAAAAGTGTCAACAGTGAAAAAACAAAAGATAAACATGGGCAATGATCCAAATGTGTGGTTTCAATGGTTCCAAGAGACAAGAATTTAGTATTGATGATGGATCAGAAGAAGATGATTTTGTGAATAAAAGTAATCACGATTCAGAAACAGAGCAAGGAATTTATAAAATGGCAATCTAGACCCAAAGAAGAACAGGGTGAAGACGAAGAAGAAACTCAACTGGGTTTATGTTGTACAGGAGGAATAATCAATGGCAGAAAAGTAGAATTCCCAGCAATATAAGAGCAAGATCTTGCAGTATTATTACTAGGGATCGAACACTCATACAGGAAACAAACGTTTGCGGAGTTTGGACTGCTGGCAGTGAAAGGGGTCAGTCTGTCACATGATTACAATACAGAGGAGGTGAGGTATAGTCGACGCTTGAACATTGTTGCATAACTTATATTCTATGCTGTCACCATTTGCAGGAAAATATTCACTCCCAAATTCTTGTACAAGTTGAGCAATACGTGAATATTTCGAATTTCGTGCTGAAGACATTTTTTTCTGTGTGGAATAGTGAGAGTGACCATGCACGTAGGCAGTACCACCAGTTGTGTGTTGTGCTATGACTGTCCCAGTGCAATGACGCCACGCTCTGCCCTTGTGCTGGTAACTTTCAATCTCCTCATTTCGCGAAAGCTGTATGAAGCTTCGAAGTCTAATTATTATAATTAGATAATTATTACACATTCACCTGGACCAAGAAATGAAGCTCGTACAACGAAGAACGAAATTTTGAACTTGTTCTTAGAGAGGGAGAGGGATGCTAAAGAGATATTATAGAATTCGCGAAAGCTGTATGAAGGTTCGAAGTCTAATTATAATTAGATAATTATTACACATTCACCTGGACCAAGAAATGAAGCTCGTACAACGAAGAACGAAATTTTGAACTTGTTCTTGGAGACGGAGAGGGATGCTAAAGATATATTATAGAAATATTATAGAAATTATAGTTTTCAGTGGTTTACTGTGTGTATGTGGTTCTGTAAGATGTTTTAGAAATAATATATCAAAATTATGGGATAATTCTAAGGGAAATGCTACTGAAGCATGCTATTTGCGTATGACCGAAAGCCCATTCAGATTTTTCTTGAGATGTGTTAGATTTGACAACACGAGTTAGAGATGTTAGCAGAGACTGATAATTTGATTCCAATCAGAGGTAATGGAAATGTTAATTTCCAAATTTACTGTCAGAAACACTTTTCACTCAGCGAATATCTCATGGTTGATTAGCATTTTCAAATACAACTTCAATCCTCTCTTGGACCGAATAAAGTATTGAAATTCATAATCACTGTTTGCTGAATATTAAGCATTAACTGTAGCATATTTATTTTATAATACATTTTTTTAAACTTACACATAAACACAATCAGCAATATGAAAATGCGCCATTGTCATGTTGGATGACACCTGTTATCCATGCGAGTAAGGACGTCATCTTTTTTCGTGCGAGTAACGGAGCGTTAAGTTAACTCCACTTGAAAGTGCAAAGGTCGATTTACTCCTCTCCCTCCTTCCAAATACAACACGTCATGTGGGAAGTATCGAAGACTAGCTCGGCGTTTGGACACGGGTGGTTTAAACACTGTCGACTTCAGAGTGAAGTGATGCGAATGTTAGACAAAGCCGATGTGTGCATCGGGAGCTGCATTGTCCTTAGCCGAAGTTGAAATTAAATGAGTGACAAGATCAAGAAAGCATTATTCTTGCGGCACTCACTTGTTCATACTAATGTATGGGTAACGTACGGCAGTTTTATTTTTGATTGATTGCAAACCTGTAAACTGTCAACCTCTACAATGTGGTATGGCAGTGCAAAACTTAAAAAAACTCGTGGAGAGGGGGTTATAAGCCATTCCTATAAATCTGCTGTTGTAAATGACAGGCTCAATTCTTTTTTTGTTTGTATAGCTGAAATGAGACCATCGGAGATGCCACTGAGATAACTGCGGTCGAGATGTCACTGTCGAAATTGACATGACACGCTTCTGCCAAACATCCCAAACAAAGCCAAGCGTGTTATACTGCATGTTGACAATGCAGCAACTACACACGAGCAAGATAGACAAGCTTTGTATGCTGTGGATCCATATCTCTGTCTTTTTAGGGATAAAAGTTCACGAGATGCTGTTGGCACACTGTACTTAAACATAGGTTGATACAAACTTACAATACTCATTTGGGGGCATTTTATTTTAAAGGATACGTACAATTTTATGAAAATCTAGGACGAAAACGCCATTTTAAATTCTACAAAATAACTAAAACATTCATGACTGTAAAAAGGCATTCCGAACGCCATTTTAAATACCCTGCTGCATGTTTCAATGTCACGTGGATTTTAATGTAAGCTATGCATTCAGATCATTTATCCCTGTTTTTTCCGCTATATTGATAGTTTCAGCATTTTACTTCCTGTAAAATATTCCTTGGAGAGCACTTTTAGTATTGAACTATTGCAATTTGTTGTATATGTTCACAGAGGAATAAAAACCACTCTGGTATTTATTGTCACATGTATCTAAGCATATTTGATTTTAATTTTCAAGCACAAACATTACACGTTTTAGGCAAAAAATATATATGTAAGATTAAATAGCTTTGGAATCCAAACTGGAGGCCCAGAAAAGTTAGGGAAAATTTAATAAGCAGATGTCTGATGATTTCTGAAGTATTAGATTAAAATGGATGAAATTTAGCGTGTGACATTTTGTACTACATTACATATATTATATAAATTAATAAAAAAATGGAACAACAATTTAAAATGTTGCACATAATCTTAAGGCAGAAAATACATATGACAAGGAAATACTTCACAAAATACACATCCACATCTTTAAAAAATACTAAGTGAAAATTTTCAATCATTTTTCCTTCGCAAAATTTCCAATAAAGCACGGTTATTCCCATATGTATAACTTCGTTATCTCTCTTTAAAGTCTTAAATAGGATGAACACATTTATTGAAGATTTCTGTGAACCATTTGTATTAACAACACTTTTTTTTTGCATCTCTGAGAAACACATATAGCTGAGAGAGGGAGAGGGAGAGAGAAAGAGTGAGTTAGAGAAATTAAATCTGAGATAGACGGTCTAAATTTTATTGCTTGTGGTTAACCGTAGTTTTAAATTTTTCAAGAGTGGTACACAGGCAAAATGTTCCAAAATAGGTCTTGGTCTTTTGTTCATCTTATGATGACAAAACGATGTAGATATACATAACGATGTATGTCCACTTTTACTTTCTCTACTGGTAAGTAGAGTAAGTATTGTATTCCACCCAAAAATTCGATGTCAATATTTCACCGGAAATATACGTTTTGAGACCCCGTGAATTAAAAAAAAGAAGCATTTTTAGAAAAAGGTCCTTGTGTGCGTCTGTCTGTCAGTCTGTAGACAGCATAACTCAAAAATGAAAAGTCGGTTAAAAGGCAAAGTTGGTATTTAAGTTTGTCTTTCAGGGATGTGACACGAAGTATTTGAAGAAGGTAAAAACTACCCTTTACATGGAACATTTTTCGAAAATTTCGATTTGCTTGAAAATGGCTCTAACAATTTTGATTAAAATGCCGTATGTTTAAGATATTCATATGACAAATGAAATGAATATTTTGAATTTTCTGGCTATAGCCTAAGTAGTCCTGTTTACTCTGGATGTCTTTTGAATAACTCGTAAACTGTAAGAAATAGACAAAATCTTACTATATAAAGAATGTAATCTCGCTAAAACACACAATTTATGTCTAAATACATTTTTGTGGAGTGAACCATTTCGGAGATATTCCTTGTTATTTGTGTCAGTTTCGGAAAACAAAACTTTCGTGAAATGGAACATCGTTGTTCATTTTTTATACATTAAGCGTGCAAAGAGAACGGGATCTCAAAGCTTTAAAATATTTGACTATCCCATAAAGCCTACTGTATTCTAATATTCCCCTTGCATCTACAAGGAAATAAGCAATTAGATAATTTATACAAATGTTTATCTTAACACGAAGAAGATATAAGAATAAGAGTTTGTAAGAATGGTTAGTACAAGAGTAGAGAAAGTCATGTGAGTGCAATACATCAGATTTTTTGTTTTGCACACCTTTTAGCATGAATGACATTTTTCTTATATAAACGATCCGTTGCCTCAGAAATACTCAACATAGCGAAAATAAATTTTAGGATGATTAAAAACAACATCTAGGTTTGGTTTTGAATCTCCTTCGGGGTTAATAATATGGTCTATTAATTTTGATAAACTGAGTGTGGTGTTTTATTCAAAAGATAGGATTATGCTCTGAACTATACCGTCTTTTGTAATAAACAAAATTTTATAAGGGTAGATTAGTGGAATTGAGCGGCATGCATCTACATAAAACCAGTATAATGTGTTAATTAATAGTTACTAAGATACTGGGTCATGAATTTGTCAGATTTAACATTGGCTTTTAATCTCCCTTTAAGCAAACTGATGGACTTTGTTCCTAAATCCATTCAGAAGAAACCAAAGGATTAATATGCTCCTGACAAAAAAGTTTAATAGCATCACCAAAAGGCTGTAAGAGACCGGATCAGTAACTTTATCACAACTATAATTAATATAAAACCACTTTACATAAATCAAACACAAGTTCCTTTATTTGTATGATCCGTTGGAATTACTGCTTTACTTCTATTATTATCAATTATGCCCGTTATGAGAGCATAACATTACCAACACTAAGAACATCAAAGATATTGTGTTTTTTCACCCTCGAATTACAAAGAGCTTATCTCATATATATCCTTTTTTCAGATATAAAAACCTTTTTAACATTGCATTATAAGATAGCTCAGCGATGACTGGTTGCTATATCTGCTGCATCAGCCGAAGAGCAAACGTTGCCGCATACGACGTTTTATATCTCTTGCGACTAGTTGGAGTAGTTGCTGCTAAATTCACTTCATTCCGAAAAGTTATTGCAGACAGTTGGTGGAGCAACATACTTTATTTTGTGCAGAACACGAAAGAAATAAATAAAAAACACTGACGATTTTGGGTACCATAAGCTGTTTGCAAATAGTCACGAGGTCCGAAATGTTTGACGGATTGCTGTTAAAAAAATTCAGTCGTGTGAGATGTCAAAATTTTGAAGATCTGCTAGATTTGGTAGCCCCTATCACATGGAAATCTGATACAAATATTTGACTAAGACATAAGCTTTAGCGGGCTTTATAATAATTATGCAATGTTAAAATCTTAACTTTTATATTTCATCTGGCCACGCGTAAAGTCATAATTTGTAGCAAATTTGAAGAGATATCTAAATGGTTCGATCTGGCTGCAGTCGTAAAGCTGTTAGATTCTTAGTTATCCAAGGTCGTGGTATCGGATAGATATGAAATTTGAAAAAGATCACTCGTAACGGGCTTTATTGTCTTCTAGCACTGTTTCACAATTTAGATAATTGTTTAATTACTTCATTACATGCAATGTTTTAGATAAAATTTATCCATTCAATCTCGCAAACCGTTGTTATTTATCTCCAACAGAAGATCGACTTCCGATGCCTCTGAATATCAGATTCACTGCTTATCCCAGAGGTATCCAAAGTCCTCATTTGTAGATGTTTAATTAATTTAATAAATAAATTAAAAGAGGTTTTAATGTTATGAAAATGACAATTTTTGTTTATTTCAATGGGTAATGTACTCCATTAACATGCTTATAAGTACATAAAATCCAATTATTTATTATGGTGTTTTAATGGTTAGTTTTGTTGAAAATTATTTTGAACCATAAATTGTTATACAAACCCTTATTGTACTTCTGCACTATCAAATTAATCGTCAAGAAAATCAGTCGTCTTTAAGTGTAGTGAAATTAGCGATTCAGTTGTTTTCTCTGCCTCTATTGATTCGATGGTAGTGATGTCCATGAATGGATTACTTCTGCATTACGAGGGCTAGCATAAAGAGAAGTTTGGTTGGAATCAGAAGAGAATGCCTTGAACCTTGTTAGAATCTTCTCATAGCACCATATAATAATATTATTTATATAG
The DNA here is from genome assembly GCA_030765045.1 of Tenodera sinensis. Taxonomy (NCBI): domain Eukaryota; kingdom Metazoa; phylum Arthropoda; class Insecta; order Mantodea; family Mantidae; genus Tenodera; species Tenodera sinensis. The sequence goes on from CM060965.1 coordinate 92,151,420, forward strand.
TACTTGGCCACTTGTTGAGACATCCAGCTCATTTTCCTAAATTTATTGTCTAATGTGCAACACAAAGGTGGCAAATTCATTATGGTTTAAGTAACCAGAAGATTGCCCATACAAGGCTTGCGTGTTTAAAAAACACCTGCAGTAAGTTGGTCAGCAGAGAAAAATAACGAATACCATCTAAAAGCTGCTTAAACCTGAGACATAAGGTACTTACGATAGTAACTCACCCTTGGGGTATTTGTCTCTGATATGAGATGCCCTTGTGTTCTAGCAAAGTACGGATCGGTTGGGGAATTTAATATCATACTGGCAAGTTGGCCATGGTAGCTTAATGGTTAGAGCAGCTGCTTGGCAAGTGGAAGATCCGTGGTTTAAATCCCTGCTATGGCATTCAATTTTTCAATCCTAATTCCACCTCTTAAACTTGACTGTCCTTTGTGATAAGAGCTTCACGGGTGATCAGCCGTGTTAAACTTATGAAGGTCGAACTTTCGGCCATTGTACTCTCCATGGCCATCTTCAGGACTAAAATGATCATTTTAGTCCTGAAGATGGCCATGGAGAGTACAATGGCCGAAAGCTCGACCTTCATAAGTTTAACACGGCTGATCACCCGTGAAGCTCTTATCACTAACGTTCGCCGTGAAAGCTTCAAATCTTACATTGACTGTCGTTTTCTTTGTCAGTTTTATAAGCTTTTTTTTGAAGGAGGTATTTTGGATTGTCCTTGGCTATCTAAAGGAGAGGACTCTTCACTGGTACGTCTTCTGGCTAAGCTACATTTGTTTTGCATCAATGATTAGGGCTTCACTTCTTTGGTCCTCATTACCTTGAGATTGTTAAGAAAAAAGTTAACTTAATAGTATTCGCTATTTTACTTAGTTACATTTAAATTGAACACACAAATTACATCTCTTTTTTCAATATTTCCAGATGTCTCCCACAAAATAAGCGCGGTGTTAATGTCACTTCAAACTTCCCCACAGTTTCTTGCAGTTTGGACTATATATATTAGAAGACTTCCAGAGAAGTAGCATTCTGTTATTCGCATCCAAATTCTAAATTAACCTATGTATCTGATGTAAACATTTAATTCCCAAGTAAATAAACTACTTTCTTTAAGATCATCGTAAGTACATATGTGCCTTTATAGAGTCTGTCGTCTATTTTAATGTTACCTACTACATAAACAAATAAATAAATTGTTACAAAATGTAAGCAAATTTACTAGTCCAACGTAAGTTATTAAATTTCTTCACAGTAGTTAGTCCTGGAAACGTTAATTTATGCAACAGTAGACATTGTAATGCATACTTGAAATCCTGTTTTTGATCCCTAAAGACAGAGTATTCAGTGACATTTACCATTTTATTGGCTGTGAATTAAGTCATTGAGCAATACGCAAACATAGTATAAGATCTATGGATCTTTAGATTAGGATCTCATGTAACAATAAGATGTTTATTTCCGTCATATTACCCTTTCTAGGAAGTGTGAGCTTGTAAGTGTCGACATCATTCGTGCAAATGAATTTGCGGGAAAAGCCAACATAGTTTAATATGCAGTTTTAGTACTGTTTATCGCCCATTTTTTTCCATACGGCACCACAGGCGATGTGCACTGATAATACATGGAATGAAATGAAAACTAGGAGAAATTTGGGAAGGAAGCGTTCCCTCGCTGTATACCTATACCAATTTTGAAGACTGAGAAAAGCCTGGAAAAATCTGTGGGATTTCAACCATAGACCTTCCATGCACAGGTCCATGGCTTAGCGTCCTCCATTTCCCTGTCGATATTGATCAGTTTGTTTTGAGAGAGAGAAAAGGAGCTATAGGGAACCTTTAAAGCTCTACGGCAAAACTAATGTCTATTGTACATTTTTGTAATATATAAAATCAAAGAGAGAATGTGGGAGTTTAACGGTGCTACCAGTGTGACAAGTGCTGCATTTGGTGTCAGCAGTGGGATAAGGGTTTCATTCCAATGATGGCAGCAGGCGGTGGGACTCCGCTATTGTGTGGTGCCCGAGGTTATCATGTGGTACCCTTTCATACATAATTGGTACTTTAAGCGTGTCACCACCATAAGGAAGTAGCAAGTGTTGTAAAATAACCATAGATGGCACGGTGAATGAGAGGTTTGGTGCAGCACGTGAATTTTCCAAGTGGATAGCTTCGTATGCTTCCCGCTGCACTCGACCGTTAAAGCTGCGCCCTTACTCTTCTGTTTTCCTTCCAGCAAAGAGGAGGGGGAATGGGAAATCAGAGCTAAAGGCAGAAAACTGAAATTACGCAAGTTCTACGCCAACCCCCGTGAAAGCAGAAAATTCAATTTCGTCTTTGATGTGGCTTGGATACGTAAACAGGTAGAGGCGTACCTGGTAGCAATTTGCTCTGGTTGTTACGCGCGTAAATCTTGGCTGGAATTGCACCTTTTGTTTTCTAGAGGAAATAGGTTGCTGCTGTATTTTCAGAAAACAAATTCATAAGTATAAGAGCAGGCAGATTCCATAAAATATTGCTCTAGAGAGGACCACAACGCTGGACAAATGGCACTCCAGAACAGTTTGAGATGATATATTTGATGCTTCCTAAAGCCATAGTGAAACAATCCTGACCTATGTGTTTCCTCTAAATTCCTCTTGGTTCTCCCGCAATTTTAACAATGCCAATACTTTCCAAAAGAACCATGGAAAATTCATTTATCTGGAACACGTAATCACTGTTAGAACTTGTGCCATGTTTAAAGATGGCTATGCAGATATGTAAGTAATTGTGTAATTTGTATAGATATATTACGTATCTAACAAGGAATTAGCACAAGTTGCGATCAAAATTGCAACAAGTTGTGGTTTGCATGTGAGAGTTTTACATGTGCATTACAAATATGCGCACAACATTTGGCATTGACAACTACATTGCAATTTACACTATTGCACTTGTGCAGTCACCGGTTCAAAAATGGGTTATTGGTAGCTCTTGGCATAAGATTACGAGAGTGAACATGTCCATAGTGTGTAAAGCATCGAACACAGAGTTTTTTTATCCCAGTAGTAGTGTTTCACGAATGCCTGCATTAAGCAGTCTTTCGAGTCACACTGCTTTTGAACATAAAAAATATGTTCGGAAGGTGGTGAAACCTCTTTGGTCTGATGCCATCATATCCAGCTATGTCCAGGAGTATCGAACAAAGTCTGCGAAGGCTGGAGAATAGAACGATTGTGTAGAATATACATCAGCAATGAAATTGAATCTCTCAACTATGATGTGAACTGATGATCGTTTAGGATACTGTGATCTTTAATCTGTTTCAGCACCCCCTTGAACTGTCGGAAGAATAGCACATTAAGTAGATGAATGAAAGATGTGCACCTACGAGGTATAGTCTTGACAGTATACATCATGTTTTGAGGTGGGATAGCATCGGTATGAGCAACTATGATATTTTTATCCAATGGCAAAATTTGGAACTAATTATTTTCGGGGACATATTTCCCAAGAGCGTTGCTCTTACTGTCATTTCGACCATAGCATTCACTGCAAATAACTACATTAGAGAGAAACTGTTTATCTTGAGTAAAATTAATACAGTCATGATATCATGTTAGGTGTGGTCCATTGTGAGTGAATATCGAACCTTCGTAGCTTACAGTGTTATGGGCGATGGCACTTAGTTTATACATGTTTGTAATCAGCACCTCAAACATGTTCATACAAACCAAATCGCTTTGACAATTGCGACTAATATTGGCAACTTGCGCTAACTCCCTTGCATGTGTCATATTTTTAGTTTCTATACTACATATAAGAGGGCTGTCCCAAAAGTACCTGACCTGATGTATAGATTCAATCAAATGATTATGGTATAAAGTACAAACGTTATAAAGCTTAAATTTGAAGTTTGACGATGCTACGTTGTTTTGTATTTGTTTGGCAGCCATCAATAGTGAGCCCTCTAAACGAATCTGTAAGCATGGATAAAACTGGTCATCATTTTGTGATACAATACTTTCATTTGAAAGGTCTTAGTCCAACTAATACTAAAGATGAGTTAGATTCTACTCGGAGGGGGCCTGCTCCTTCGTTTACAAAGTCAAATATTGGGTGGCAGAGTTTAAGGGACGCCGTACGAGCTGCCAAGATGAACATCCCAGTGGTAGACCAAATGAGGGGTAGTGTACTTCATATTAACTGAAGATTTGGTCAGGAGGAAGCTGTGCGCAAGATGGGTGCCGCGTTTTCTCGCAATGGAACAGAGTTTCAGAGTAGTGCTTTGCGATATTTCGCAGCAATAAAGTTGAGTTTTTGCGTCGATTCATAGCCATGGATGAAACATGGACCATCAATTCACACCTGAGACGAAGGAGTATTCGAAACAGTGGACTGAAATGGGCGGATCCAGCTGCAGGCACGGTCATGGCGTAAGTTTTTTTTGGGATGCACGTGGGATAATGTTAATTGATTACCTCCAAAAAGAAAAAGCAATTAATGGCTAGTATTATGCTAACTTGTTGCTGCGTTTTAGTTATGAAATCAAGCAAATAACGGCCGCGTTTAACGAAAAAGGAAGTTTTATCTCATCAAGTCTATGCACAAGTTCACACATCCGTTATCACCATGGCCAAAATCAATGAGTTAAATTCGAATTGCTTCCTCATGTGCTCTTTCCGCCAGGCTTAACTCCTTTTGACACCAAAGTGAAAGATTTGCCAAAAATGAAGAGGATGAGTCTGCAGTTAATGACTATTTTGCAGAGCCCGACGGTTATCACTATAAACAGGGTATCGAAGCTCTTGAGTGTCGCTGTGAAAAATGTATGGAGCTAAGAGGAGACCATGTAATGAAATAAAGCTGTCTTTCCCCAAAAGTTTATTGCTTACTTTGTCAGGTCAGATACTTCTGAGATAGCCCCCGTAACTAGGAAAGGTATTGTATCCCATCCAAAATCTCGGTACCGTGATTTCAACGGAAATACATATTTTAAGACACACTGTATAAAAAAAAGCGTTTTAGAAAACGGTCTTACATGTGTGTTTGTTTGTGAACTACATAACTCAAACAGACACGTCAGTTAAATATCAAAGTTGGTATTTAACTCCAACATCTTTCAAGGACTACCCCGGACTACCATTATCATGGAACGTTTTTCGAATTTTGATCTTCTCTAAAATGACCACAACGATTTTGTTTAGAATCCCATATATTTAACATATTTTCATGCGAAATAAAATGAATAACTGAATTTTCTCGGAATTCCTTAGAAGTCCTCTTCATTCAGAATGACTTGCATACCTGGTACCCGTAAGATATAGAGAAACATTTGCTGTAGCAGAATGTACCTACAGTCATGGAAAAAATGATTGAGCGCACAAGGAGAACAGAATATTTTTAATTTCCACATCGTGTGGCAGTGTAGTTTATACAAGTCTATATTGCAGCATGCTGCTGAATTTATTTATAGTCTCTGTTCCATATGTTATAATCTTTCCAACATACAAATATGCTGTATCTTGAATCACCACTCGCATTTGTATACATACTTGCAAATACAAATGCGAGTGCTGATTGAAGATTCAGCCAATTTGTGTCTCCGAAAGATAACATGTGGATCAGAGACTACAAATGAACTGAACTGTCTGTTGCAATATCGACTTGTGTAAACCGTGCTGCCACAGGGCGTGGAAGTTAAGAATATTCTGTTCTCCTAGTGTACTCAAATAATTTTTTCCATTACTGTACATTTCGTTAAAATGTCAAATATGTTTCTTGTGTAGTGAGCTATTTCCGAGGTATTCCCTATTATTTGTTTGAATTTTCCAATGCCTATGCTTTTCTCAACTGGGAAGTCATTCGTTTTTTATGTCTGGGGCATACAAAGAGAATGGAATGTCAAAGCCATGACATAACGATCGGCCCTTTAAATATTTGACTTATGCTTAAGCCTACTATATTCTCTTCTTCTGGTTGTACGTACCTACAACGAATGTGTAAGAAAAGTGTTTCTACAAATGACTATCTCGATTAATATTAAGTAGATATAAGAAAAGTGTTTTTAGAAACAGTTTATACGAGAGTGAGTAGAGAAAGCCATGGGAGTGCACACATCAGTTATTTTTATCGATGAGGCATGCAAAAGGAATGGAATTTCAAAGCCGTTACGTACGAACCAGCTCTCTGTGTGTCAGACCCCGGGAGTAAGCATGATATGAAAATACACTGCAGATGGCCAGAACGCATCACAGGCACAACTACCAAGGTGGGTGCCTAACAGGTGCGGGTAGTTCTTCAGCCCGATGGAGTTGCAAGTGGCCACAGAGAGCGCGCTACTAGCCAGGGGTGGCTGATCCATCAATCCCCTTCGCGGACAGTCAGCGGACCACAGCGCCTCTCCGAAGCCAAACACCGTATTTCCAGAGCACAAGCTTCACCGCATCGTATCCTAAAGGCGATTCCGCTGACTCTTACAACCCGGGAAGACCACATAGAGAGTGAATAACATGAATGAAATGAAAGGGAGTGATTCCAGTGATGTAAGGTAAATATCCTTCCCAGCATTTGCCTGAGTGACCTGCAAAAATTCCCCAAAAAACTCAAGGTTAGCAAGGTCGGGCGCGGTAATCGAAGCTGCGATCTCTCAAATGCGGGCCACAGACATTACCACCTGAGCCATCCCGCTCGGTAGCAATAAGGTAATGTTAGTTTTGACTGAGAGAAATAAATAGAGGAATAAGCGTTTATAAGAATAGTCTGCACGATAGAGAAGATCATGTGATTTTCCCTTAAAATAAGCAGTTAGCGAAAGTGCGATTCTTCGGACTTGACACCCATTCATCAATTCGCCTTCGAGGACATGCCAAGAGAGGTGAATACTTTATCACTGTTTAGTGTTTCATCATCTTTAAATTACGTCTAGGAAGCTCCTCCTTCATGCTAAGAAATGACGGAAGAGTTGCACTAAGTCCGTGGAAAATATCGTCATGTAGGACTAAGAATCTGCAGTGTTATTAGAACTAATGAGAGTAAGTTAAACTAAAGTTCTGTCCTGGTATAGAATCCTTTTATAGCAGACTGTATCTCCCCGGAACGAGTTGATCCCTCACTGACAATCCTGTTCACCATAATTAGTTAACTCTAATTAGAGGACTGCGGTATCATTTTCAGGGTCTCCGAAGAAGTTTCTATTGAGTACGGAACATAACTAACTACCTCTACTGCTGTAATTTCAGATCCATGCTGCAAATATTAAACGTGTTCTCCTGTATGGAGTTTAAACTTGCCAAATGCGTAGTTTCACACGAATGATACACATGTTCTCACTGTTAGAAATTCCCACCTGCACTCATTGAACTCCAGTGAGGTTTATCTAAACGTAAATGAATTAGAGCGGCTATTGTTTCTTTCTTCCTTGTATGTTATACAGAGTCGTAGTGTATAGATATTTTGATTAATGACACCTTAATATGCATCCACTACGGGTGTAGTTGTTTTACCTCTTTGTCTAGCAATTTTCCCACAAAACAGTCACATAATTTATTACCATGTGTTTTTTTGCGTAGTTATAACTGCGTCGCAAAATGCACAACGCCTCTCAATATAGACCAACCATGTCCAAACGCTGGCTCATGAGCTTACCTTTCTTTACCTCTCCTGTGCATCACGTGGGATTTGTAACTACCGACACACCCATTCACTTGCCGTGAATGCATCGTTCTCATAACAAACTGTGGTGGATTGGAACAGAGTGATGTTCTCTAGAAGCATTGTTAAAAGTATTTGTAAAAAGCGTTTAGAAATCGTGATATTTAAACTTGCTTTTAGAAATATACGAAATATAGTGCTCTGTATGCGCATTGTACATTTACGAGCAGCTGTTTCTCGACTGGACAAAATAAAACATAAAAAGGAACTAGAGTATCACATTTCCATCTCTGACATAACTAACAATATCTGTAACGCATATTATGCTGAATGTGGAAGCTATTGTGGCTTCCAATGATGTGCAACACACACAGGAAGTAAGTTAAGAATATAAATCTTTATGCTATTGCTAAGTCGGTCACAGTTATATTTTGGAATGTTCTATCTACTATTCCTAGAACCTATGTGATACTAAATTCATTGCTTATCGAAGATTACCATTTATTATACATGTCTTCGGTCTTGTGCATGCATAATAGGCCTTGCTTACACATAATGTTTAGTCGTAACTTCAGATAACACAACTTGAAAGTGCAAAGGTAGATTGGCTTCTCTCTCTCTTTCCAAATACATGTCATGCGAGAAGTATCAAAGACCGGCTCAGCGTTTGGACATGACTGGTATAGACTTTTCATTTTGCTTCCAAGTGTTGACATCTCAGTACGTGACCTATTGGGCGAGGTAGTGTCTTGCAGAAAGCATTAGAACTCATTTCCCTTACTACATTCGTTTCTGCGAGGCCTGCCCACTCTGCGCTACGCCTTCCGCGAAAATAAACACGTATGACTTGTGTGTGCCACGCCCACTTGGAAGTACTAATCAATCTCATAGCATACTATTCTTAATAATTAAACTTCTAAGTCCACAAATGAAGAAAATATTAAAGTAATATTATTTATTACTTGTCCTCATTTGCCGATACATATCTGCACGTATGCCTCTAACAGCCTGTATAAATAGCATTTTCAGTTTATTGTTCTCTGCGGTTAGTCGGAAAATACGCGAGTTAGTTGAGGAATATGACGCGGCATATTGCAATAGATTCAGTTCGTTATATTAAATTAAGGTTGATTATTCGAGTTACATGCCAGATTGCACAAGCAAAGCCATTAAAAGGACCAATCATACATAGACAATTCATTAAAATCAACAGGACTATATACTACTGCAGTTAAATATACTTCTGAACTACTTTTAAATTAAATTTATGGCAAAATTTTAACTTGAGGATACAAATGATTAAATTAATTAAGAGGAACAATAAAAAAACATTTAATGGGTTTGTTATATTTACACGCATTTATGTGTGGATTACAACTTTTATTTGTAAAGCGACTTACATTTTTATTTTCGCTACCGTCTACATAGTCGATAGAGAAAATATTGCTTTCCACTCAAAATGTCGATCTGGAAATTCACTAGAAATTCACGCTTTGAAATGCCTTAACCCCAAAAGGGGAATTTTTAAAAGAAATCCGTGTATGAGTGTATCTGCGTGAACAGATAACTCAAAAACGGAAATTTGGTTGAATACCAATATGGTTATTTAAGTTCAGAATCTCCCAAGATTTTCAAGAAAATCCCCCACGCTAAGCTGCTCTATAAATGGTAACATTTTCGAAAATTGCAATTTTCCCAAAAATGGCACTAAAGATTGTCATTAATATACCACATGTTTAAGATATTTTCACAACAAATTCCTTAACACTATGTATGGGAATAGCATCTGAAGACCTTTTCATTCTAAATGACACAGCAGAACTGGTAAATCGTAAGAATTAATACACCAAAAATATTGTAACACTATTACCGTTTTCCGTTATTTATTTTCACAACTTACTACAACTGGTGTGACGTCAAACTCTAACCTTTTTTAACACTAACTCCGTTACCCTGACGACGTGACGCCACGCCACGGAGTTTCTAGTCCATGGGAACCTTTCCAACGTTACAATATAGATATAATTAAAGCATATAATTTTTTTTCCCATAGAACTAACAATTTCCAAGATATTCCTTGTTATTGGTTTTTATTTTAAAACACTTGTACCGTTCTTAAAGACGAAGTCGTTATTCGCCTTTTATTATGTCCTGACCATGTAGAGAATGGAATTTCTAAGCCATCACATAAAGATAGCTCTTAAAAGATTCAACTATTACTTACCTAAGCCTACCGTACTCTCCTATTCCTATTGTACCTATATGAAAATGTGGAATAAAACAATTTCTTCAAATGTTTGTTTGATCAACAAATAGAAGTAGAGGTAGAAGAATAACCTCATTTGAACAATGAGCAGAGAAAGCCATATGAATGTCACATTCAGAATATATTTATTTACATACCGAAGGTAACATGGAACTTACATTTCCGGCTAGAGCATTGTACATAATCTTCAGTGTGATTCTACCTTTTAAAGTATTTTAATTTTTACTTTATCTACTGATAAGTAGGGGAAGTTTTGTATTCCACCCAAAAATTCGATGTCGAGATTTCACCGAAAATATATGTTTTGAGGCCCCCTGAATCCAAAAAAAGCATTTTTAGAAAAAGGTCCGTGTGTGTGTCTGTGTGTCACTCTGTGTGTCAGGCTGTGTGTTAGTCTGTGGACAGCATAACTCAAAAACCAAAAATTGGTTAAAAACCAAAGTTGGTATTTAAGTTTAATGTCTTTCAAGGATGCGACACGAAGATTTTTAAGAAAATAGCCCCACCCTAAACTACCCTTTACATGGAACATTTTTCGAAAATTTTAATTTTCTTGAAAATGGCTCTAACGATGTTGATTAAAATGTCATATGTTTGAGATATTTCGATGACAAATGAAATGTATATCTTAAATTTTCTGGCTATAGGCCCTGTAGTCGTATTTACTCTGGACGACTTTTGCATAACTGGTAAACCGTCTATCTCTATAGACCAAATCATGCTATACAAAAAATGCAGATCTTGCTAAAATACAGAATTTATGTCCAAATAAATTTTCTTGTAGTGAACCATTTCGGAGATATTCCTTTTTATGTGTGTGAGTTTCGGAAAACTTAGAACTTTCGTGAAATGAATCATCGTTGTTCATTTTTTTATATCTTAAGTGTGCAAATACAACAGAATCTCAAAGCTTTAAAACATTTGACTATCGCACAAAGCCTACTGTATTCTAACATTCCCCTTGCACATACAAGGAAATAAGTAATAAGATAATTTGTACAAATGTTTACCTCAACTAACACAAAGAAGATATAGGGATAAGAGTTTGTAAGAATGGTTAGTACAAGAGTAGTGAAAGTCTTGTGAGTGCAACACATCAGATTTTTTAAACTTGTTATACGTCCAGAATCAAACAGCTGATTTATTCTCTTTTTCCAGTTTATGTAACTTACATTTCCTTTATTAGAATCTGGTTTGTCTAAGTAATGTATACCATGCCACTCGGCGGGCAGCCTACCTTCCAAAAAAGAAGGGCGACTGACTCACCTGGTATATATGGTGTCTGTACCATTCTTCCGAATGCGATAAAAGTTCAGTAGGCTGTACACCTCCCCGCATATATATAACAAAAAAGTCGAATGGCATTTTGTTCTTGGATCAGCCGATTTCGAAAAAAATAAGTGGCTTCTGAACCGACTACATCGGCTCAGGCGGATTGCTGCTTCTCTTCTTAAAGACGAGAGTAGTAAACTAATCGCCTAATGTCTTTCTTGCAACTTCCTGAAGCTTAGAGACTTCACTAGTTTACCCAAGCATTAACTAAATAAGGGAGTAGCTATTTAAATTGCCTTTTTAATTAACTCTTCGTTTAAGTGTATTAGGTGCTATTATTCCATTATCTCCAAAGCAACACAAGGCTATTCGGCAATCTAAGTCTAAAAGTTTTGGGAGAAACCCTCAAACCACAGCCAAAGCCGGGTATAAATATCAACTATTTAGCAGGACTTGACTGGCTGCAGTTCTATAAGAAACGAATGTTTGAATGCCTTTCCTTCAAGAAGCCGTGTCTAGAAACGGTCATTTTGATGATTACTTCTGTACAATTGGAGTTTCAGCTAATGTGTGGGCTGAAAGACTTCCTACCAGTTAAGAGTGGCTGCCTGCTGTCCAGATAATTAAAAAGGCTATTAACAGCTTTGGAGATTTAACAGTACTATATAAGCAGCAGAAAGATGTTTACCAGAGTATGTGGTGACAGCGCAAGGCTAACTCGAGCTCTTCCGGGCACATAACTATCAGCAGCGGCTCGTGAGTTGGATGATTACATTTAAAATTTTGATAGATTTGAAAATATAGTATCTGGTGCATAACAGTTATGGTTATTAACAAATTAAAATAATTGTAGCTGCTCCGAACACAATAATAATCATAGTAATAATAATAAAAAGCCTCATGTGTAACATTCACATGATTTTCTTTGCGCATTAACAAACCTTTTAAACAACTTATAGCTGGTCGCTATCTGATGACACTGAAATTTCAATCTCATGCAGGGCCAGGACATGCAAAAACGAACAGCGACTTCTATTTAAGAAAAGTATAAGTTTTGAAAAATTCAAAGCAATAACAAGAAATATCTTGGAAATGGTTATCTCCGTAAAAAAAGAAATACTTTACATAAATTGTGTGCATAAACGAGATTTACAGTTCTGGGCAGCAAGATTTTTATCTATATCATACGGTTTACAATGATGCGCAAGTCACCCAGAATGAAGACGACTTCAGAGACCATTCCTACAAAATTGAAGATATACATGTCATTTGTCATGAGAATATCTTAAATATATAGTATTTTGGTCAAAGTAGTTAAACCCGTTTTGTAGAAAATCAATATTTTCGAAAATGTTTCCATATAAAGGATAAGTTTAGGTGGAATGATGTTCTTGAGAATATTTGTGGCTCATCTTTCGAAGTTTGGATTAAACCGAGTTTTGCCTTTCACAGACACAAGCGCGCGCGCGCGCACACACACACACACACACACACACACACACACACACACAGACCTTTTTTATGCTTTTTTCAGATTCAGTAGACCTCAAAATGCGTATTTCTAGAGAAATCTCGATATCGAATTTTCGGTAGAGAAACTAGTAATACATAGCTTATTTGATTGTGGATGTTTGTTGATGGGACATAATAAAGTACCCGTTTAGGGCACAAATTAAGTAATGCACACATCAAATTCTAATTGAAAATATAAAGAGAAGGGGAAGTTTCTACGATAATGCACGTTACCATACTGTGCTTAACCTAGTGGCATTCATTGTAGTGATATTATGGAAATAGCGAGGCAGATCTACCACTTGTAGTTTGTTTCGTAAACTCATCAGCCACGATATTAGGTGCTGGGTGTCCCTTGAAACTGTATAACTTCCATAGGTTGCGTTTGGTAAAGGCTGTGGCAGCAGCCGTGGTTATACAGCAATATCAAATGAACATTATTGGTTTTAAGGTAATTAATATTCTGAAAACATACGTGGGAATGAACTTATATTAGGGTGAAATATTTATATCTTGAGGTATACTACCAAGCAAACTCGAATAAATGCCCATACACTTACGGTAGAAAGTGACACAGTCATATTGTCTACCATAGTTGTAACACAAGCACCCCTCAAGCACTCAAAATTGTACCTCCGCTCAGAGTCACAAACTCAGTCAAGAAAGTTGCTAAAACAAAACGATTCCCAGAAAGGACCAAGATTCTATTATTAGGAATCAGAGGTTAGCAAACGAGGTGATGTTCAGCCAGCGGGAGAATTGGCACGAGATAGATGAAGGAAGTACACCACCAGAATGATGGGATTACAAGAGACAATTCCAACGGAGCAGCAGGAAAATTAAGGAGTAGAATAATAGGGCAAAGAACGAACTTCCAAATATATTCAACGTATCCCCTTTCACATAATACTCATTGCCGCAGATTATATTAAGCAACGCTTAGATTCAGCGATGATACCTTATTAATTTTTATTTATTTACTAACTGAAATACCCGGTGTGGCCCGTGGTTAGACGATGGACCAATAGCGTTCCGTTTCTTTGGGACTTTTAAAAACATTGCTTAGGAAGTTAATTAAAACTCTTAGGATACTATAAATAACAAAAAGTACACAAATAAATGAAATCACTGGGAGGATGCAAATGTACTGTTAAAAAACCTCAAACACCACAAAAAGAAAACTGAATAAAGAAAATACTATGAATGTAACACGTTGCATTCTCTTTCAGCCATATAAATATTAAATGAATTGTTTATAGAAGAGAGAGAGAGAGAGTAGAGACATGTGAATGTATAGTGTAAAAGAAAAGTGAGTAAAGAAAACCATGTAAACACAATACGTTGAATTCGTATTTCAATAATATGGAAACTTGTATGAATTGTTTGTGGAAAAGGGACTAGAGAAAGACTTGTGAATGTGTTATGTAAATGAAAAATGAGTAAAGGAACCATATGCATGCAATACGTTGCAAAGTAAAATCGGTGGCATAAAAAGCTATCCTTAAGAAACACTTAAGTGTGCAATATTTCATGGTGGTCGGTCATGTTTCATTGTAATTGGATGAATGGTATAGGAACTCATAGGGGACAAAGAAGCATTCACACACACACACACACACACACACACACACACACACACACACACACACACACACACACACACACACACACACACACATACACACACACACACGCGCGCGCGCGCGCGCGTGCGCATACAGATCTTTTTCTTTCTAAAATACTTTTTCGTTTTGGAATTCACGAAACCTCAAATTACGCATTTATACTAAAACATCGGTATAGAAACTAAAAAGCGAAGCACTAGCCGATGCTACACTTTTTCCATTTTAGCAAAAACACGTTGAGAGACTAACTGAAATGTCTGCCAAATCCCAACGAACCTGTGAATCAGTGCCAAATTTGTTTTCGCGACATGTAACAAATTACAGTATACGATGGTACCACCAACTTGACTTAGCGACACCATATATTTTCAAACACGAGTATTTATTGAACCAACCTCGTATGTCAACTTTTATTAATTAATGTTCGTACAAAATTGCAGTGAGACTATTAAACGAAGATACATTAAGGATTTGCAACGACATCTAACAGCAACTTTATTATTATATTATTCCCTTATATTCTTATCTTTTCGCAAGACTGCGCTGCTGCTGGCACGCCCGCATATTTCATTCAGTTAAAGAACTGCTGATGAAGACCCTTTTCGAAATCACATTCCGAAGAGGCATTTTGCCAATTATAATCTCTACCATTTTCCGACTGAGGGGACTTTGAAAGAAATATTATTTAAGTTAGAGTGGAGGAGATAAACAGTAAAACTATACTAGGAATCTATAAACTCGTGCTAAATTCCTTTGTAATACTTTTAAAATAACAGTGTCAGAAAGCAAAATCCATTTACAACAGTTAAAAAAACTTCTGATGTCACATTCAATGACCTTCTGTATCCACTATAGGCATAAATGGCCTTATTGCCGACGGGCTCCCTAAATTCATTCACTCACTCACTCACTCACCCACCCACCCATTCACTTACAAACTCACTCACCCACCAACTCACTCACTCACTCACCCACCCACTCATTCACTCACTCACCCACCCACTCACTCACTCATTCACCCACTCACTCACCCACCCACTTACTCACCCACCCACGCACTCACCCACTCACTCACCCACCCACTCATTCACTCACTCACTCACTCACTCACTCACTCACTCACCCACCCACCCACTCACCCACCCACTTACTCACCCACCCACTCACTCACCCACCCACGCACTCACCAACCCACGCACTCACCAACCCACGCACTCACCCACCCACTCACTCACTCACCCACCCACTCACTCACTCACCCACCCACTCACTCACCCACCCACTCACTCACCCACCCACCCACTTACTCACCCACCCACTCACCCACCCACTTACTCACCCACCCACTCACTCACTCACTCACTCACCCACTTACTCACCCACCCACTCACTCACCCACCCACACACTCACCCACCCACCCACCCACTCACCCACTCACTCACCCACCCACTTACTCACCCACCCACTTACTCACCCACCCACCCACTCACCCACATACTCACCCACCCACTCACTCACCCACTCACTCACCCACCAACTCACTCACTCACTCACCCACCCACTCACTCACTCATTCACCCACTCACTCACCCACTTACTCACCCACCCACCCACCCACCCACGCACTCACCCACTCACTCACCCACCCACTCATTCACTCACTCACTCACCCACCCACTCACCCACCCACTTACTCACCCACCCACTCACTCACCCACCCACGCACTCACCAACCCACGCACTCACCAACCCACGCACTCACCCACCCACTCACTCACTCACCCACCCACTCACTCACCCACCCACTCACTCACCCACCCACCCACTCACCAACCCACCCACTCACTAACCCACCCACTCACCCACCCATCCACTCACCCATTCACCCACTCACCCACCCACTCACTCATTCACCCACACACCCACTCACTCATTCACTCACCCACCCACCCACCCACTCACTCACCCATCCACTCACTCACCCACCCACCCACTCGCTCACTCACTCACTCACTCACTCACTCACCCACTCACCCACTCATTCACTCACTCACCCACCCACTTACTCACTCATTCACCCACTCACTCACCCTCCCGTGCACTCACCCACCCACTCACTCACTCACCCACCCACTCACCCATTCACCCACTCACCCACCCACTCACTCATTCACCCACCCACGCACTCATTCACTCACTCACCCACCCACTCACTCACCCACCCACTCACTCACCCACCCACTCACTCATTCACCCAACCACCCACTCGCTCACTCACTCACTCAGTCACTCACCCACCCACCCACCCACCCACTCACTCACTCACCTACCCACCCCTCACTCGTTCACTCACTCACCCACCTACTTACTCATTCACCCACTCACTCACCCACCCGCGCACTCATCCACCCACTCACTCACCCACTCACTCACTCACCCACTCACTCAACCACCCAGTCACTCACCCACTCACTCATTCACTCACTCACCCACCCACTCACTCAACCACCCGCGCACTCATCCACCCACTCACTCACCCACCCACTCACTCACTCACCCACTCACTCAACCACCCAGTCACTCACCCACTCACTCATTCACTCACCTACCCACCCACTCACTCAACCACCCACTCACTCACCCACTCACTCAGTCACTCACCCACCCACCCACCCACCCACCCACTCACTCACTCACCTACCCACCCCTCACTCGTTCACTCACTCACCCACCTACTTACTCATTCACCCACTCACTCACCCACCCGCGCACTCATCCACCCACTCACTCACCCACCCACTCACTCACTCACCCACTCACTCAACCACCCAGTCACTCACCCACTCACTCATTCACTCACTCACCCACCCACTCACTCAACCACCCACTCACTCACCCACCCACTCACTCACCCACCCACTCACTCACCCACTCACTCACCCACTCACTCAACCACCCACTCACTCACCCACTCACTCACTCACTCACCCACTCACCCACTCACTCACTCATACACTCACCCACTCACGGTCGGTCTGGGTGGCTCAGTTGGTTAGACGTTGGCCTACTGATCCCAAGGTCGCGGGTTCAAATCCGGCCCAGACCGATGGTTTTTAAGTGTGCTTAAAAACGACAGCTCCATCTCTGTAGATTTACTGGCATGTAAAATAACTCCTACGGGACAAAATTCCGTCACACAGGCGACGCTGATGTGACCTTGGCAATTGATATCGTCGTTAAACAATAAAATCATGTTCACACCCACTCCCGCACTATCCCTGATTTTGATAGAACTTCATGAAGCTATTCTTACGAAAACATATTTTTCTAATAACGTTACAATCGTGATAAACCTTTGCAGAAATAGTTTCACTACACATATCGTTCAGAAGCATGGGAAATAGGGGGAAACGGATTCGACAGTCAGACATTCTAGTCGGCATAGAAATTTTGGACCCTTTCCATGAATACGCGTGAAACAACCGAATAACGACACTAGTTTAATAACATAATTTATTTGAAAATTTAAACCAATAAGAAAGTACACCTTGTAAATAGTTAATACCAAAAAAGTGTTATTTGAAATAAGCTTTGTTTTAATGAATCTATACTTTTTGTGCACTTATTTTTTGACTACTCACTTATATAAAATTACATGAAATTCATTTGGAGGTTTATTTAAAATAATTCAAGACATACATATATCTTATTTTTCATGTAAACATCTTAAATATATGTTATTTTAATCAAAATCGTGAAAGCCGTTTTTGAGTACGTTAAAGATTTCTGAAAATGTTGATGTAAAGGTAGTTTGGGAGGGGGCGTTTTCCTAAAAGTTCATTTTTCTTTGTAAGATACTCCACTTTGTTAAGGTTATGTTTTTACCACTGTTATTGCAGCTGCACTGATGCTTGCGCATATGTAGAATTGATTTCCGCCACACATCGCATCTGAAAATACTCGATTCAGAGCAAATGGCTTGATAAAACATGGCATGTGTTTTAATTATCAGAATGCCTTATCAAAGGACTTGCTTAAAACACAAATACATACGAAGGAAATAAAGTGAAACTTTCTTACATAAGAAGATTTGGCATCCATAGAAATCAGTGTATACATCTGTAGAATTAGAATACTGCAGTATTTAATAAATGACAACTAAGCAAATTTAACACAGGTTCAACTGTGAATAGAACTAGAACATGATGGAATAGAATAGAAATGGTTAGAAATCAGTAACAATTTCCGTAACAATTTGACTTTTCGATGGTAAAGGAATTATTAAAATTGAGTTGTTTTTCAGATTGTCCTACATATACAGACAAATGTTCACTCATTGTAATATTAGTATATATGTTTTACTACAGAAACATCACGCTTGAGACCTACACATATTTATCGTGGCTAACAGCCCCAGGGGGAGAGGATTAATGTCGCAGGAGGCTACAGGCCGCAACAAGGCAGAAGGCAGGGCACAGAGAGGTCTAGTGATGGCGATGAACATCTGTTGACCAACCAGCCCTCCAGTGTCCATCAGGAGTACTCTTCTTTAGAGCAAACATCCGCGTCATCTGTAACCTAAAGATCAGAGGGAAACGGAAAGAAAGAGAAATCCTGGAAAGTAAGTCGTAGTACAGATGGGAAAGTATCCCAGCATCTACCGAACAAGAGAAAACCACGAACAACAGTTGACAGTAACCAAAACCGGGACTTCCTAAAGGCGAGCCTCTGACCTACCGCGGGGTAATTTCACTCCGTAAGGTTCCATTATCGAAATATTGGCATTTAATTTTAAGCCAGTTACTAAGTCAGTAACTGGAGCTCGGTGCTCGAATTCCAAGGAATCAATATTCTTGATATATTATTACTTTGTGCTTGTGAACAATCTGATTGCATTTTAAGGCAAGTTTGATTTCCCTGAGGACTGTATCAGACACCAGAATTTAATGTCAATTGGATCAGAAAGGCAAAGCAAATATGTTTTTGTTCCTCTTTCTCCGACAAAGCTGTCTTTTAGTGCAAACATTTTAGTTGAGATGCTCGTTTATCCTAAAACTGTCACTTCCCGGACACTGCCTCTTCGCTTGCCTCCTCAGCAGTAATGTGCACTTGGCAGCTTCTGAGGTTTTTTACACTTCACCGACTTATGAGTACATGTATTAAACTAAATGAAATATTAATGTAGACTCAGAATAAAATTTGCTCTCACATATGAAACATACTTCAATCAGCTCGCTTACTTTATTACACGTTTTCACGCATACGAGCTCACTAAGCAAAGATCTTTTTTGACATTCGATGCTAGAAGGCTTAAACCAGAGCTGGGAAACTGGTGATCACTCAGCGCAGCTTGAGTTTAGCGGATAACACAAAATGAAGGTGGCTCAAGATATGCCGCGAGTTGCCTAAGCCTGGCTTAAATCTTTGAGGTTCACAAAACTGATGGTATGAACGTCACAGTAGTCCACCACTGTACTGTTTCGTCCTAATGAAGAACAGTTTACCTCTTTATCCGCAATGCAGAGTCTCAGTTTTTGCTTGTTAAGTCTAAATTCTTGCTTGGTGTTCTTGGAATCTTCCATTCTCAGAAGATCTTCTTTCCAATTATTTCTGTTTTGTAGAATTCCTTCTTTTAAACCACAAACCTTTAGCTGTGTTCTAATTCTTGTGTTTGTGTTTTATTCATTCTAGTATATATGTATTGTCTAAGTGCTTGCTATTAGGAAGCAAGTTTAGATTACATATATCATATTTTCCGGTTTTCTTTGTCAGTGTCCATATCTTAATGCCTTATAGAAACATTGGTATCGTCATCACTTTGTAGAACTTTATATTTGTCTCTTTCCTTGTCTTTTTATTTTGGTTTCTTCTTACTATGGAACAAAGTTTTTTAATTCTATTTACTTTTATTTTCAATTCATTTCCGCTGAGTGTAATAGTAATAGGCTGTGCTTACTACCATTGTGGGTCAAATTTTCTCCACCATTAAAATGCTTCAAACATAGTTAAAATAAGAACCGAAGAAGAATTAAACAAGTGCACAAGTGTAAATGAATGAAGTTCAAAGTAACAACGTTGGGCTTTGGAGTATAGTTGAGCATAGTCTGCTATGCCTTATTTAGGTATTGAATCAGTACAATGAATATGAAGAGGTTTTGCCAATTAATCATGGAATATTAAATCGATTTTTAACATTTCATTTTATTTGTGTCATAGTAATGACTGCCTGGCATATTATCAAGAGCATCAAATGCTATAAAACTCCTCTTCACTATCAACTCGTCTTATGCAAGAGTCTGAACATGTTCCTCTAAAAAAAAGAGGTTCAAAGGGTGAGGTGCCAGTCATAATATTGGTGCTCTTGTACCGATCCAGCGATAAGGATACATTGCATTAGAAAATCCCTTATAAGCTGTAGGTAAATGTGACCCGTCAAACGTGTAAATGGGGCTCTATGAGTGTGTGGTTCACAATACCAGCCTAAATGTCCACTACAAGCCGATGTTACTATCTGTAACTCTAAAACTTCTAGGGCAATGTGACTGTTATGTGTGTTAAAATGTAAACATCTTCTCGTCCATCCACAAATGGTTGCAGGAAATTTTGGTTGAAGAAACCACTGAACAAATTGTAGCCGGAGTGGCAAGTCACATGGTCTCAGTGTTTGAACTACAGTGAGATGGTGGGGCTGAAATTGCTGTTTTCACATAGAATTTTAGCAATCCAAGACTGCTTGTATGCATGGCATGCGCTATTGCTCTTGTGCCTGTGGACGGAAAGTTATGTACCTGATCAAGAGCCCCCTACCTCCTCTTCTAGAGCCACTGTTCCTGCATTTTGTGGGACTCCCAAGCGATGCGCTTGTTTTTGGGAAGTTCTTGTTTCTCGCAGTCGATGTACGCAGTAAAGGTGTTGTGTGTGTGGTAGTGTTTAATGCCCGCTTTTACAACTACGGCACCACAGGCGATGACACTGATGATACATGGAATGAATATGGAGCACCGGTGGAATGAGATGGCGGGGGAAACCAGAGAACCCGGAGGAAACCCGCCCCAGCGCCGCTTCGTCCACCACGAATCCCACATGCGGTTGCCTGGGATCAAACTCGAGCCGCTTTGGTGAGAAGCGAATAAAGGTGTTGTGATAAGGCAAATGTCTCTTTGGGTAAACCTCAGCATGAAGGTCTCGGGCCGTTTTTGCATTTCCCTAAGTAGCACCATAAACGTAATGCATCTCAGCTAGTTCTGTGTACACAAAGTGGAACATTTTTAATAATATGCTATAAAACTCAAAGTCCTTCCAGTAAACGGAGCTTCCTAGGACATGCTGACAACTGAGATGTATAACCGGAATCACAAGGTCACAAAGTGCTGCATAACGTCCCTTACCATTTAAGTAACAAACTACAGCTTTCAGGTTCATGATAATATAAACAATGTTAAAAACAGAATACACGCGATTTTCCAAATTGCAAAGAAAACACAAGCTGAAGAGGGAGCAAGGATCTGTGTGACAGAATTTTATCTAGCCCGACGCGACGATTGAAAAACTTCAATGTCCTTTAGCTCGATAACAAGACGTTTACGGACAATGCACATTCCCTATAAGAAAATATTCAAATATAACCGCCGAATCATTCCTTAAAATTGTTCAGTGTATCTCTTATGTGTGCCTAATAAGCACTATTTCATTTCCAATGACTACCATTCACCATATTTCTTTCTGATTATGATTTATTGATCATAATCTCTAAATACCTTGAATGTGCATAACTTGGTAACTTGACGCCGTAGAACACAGGCTTCCATTCTCAAATTGATTGTCTATGAACCGACTATTACCAGTAAAATTCATACAGTGTGAATTCATTTACATCATGTATGTATATAGCTGTAAATGAAGTAACATATATTGTGGAATTAGCCACTTTGGAGACTTTCCTTGTTACTGATTTGCATTCTCCAATAATTTACGTTTCTCAAATGGGAAGTTGTTGTACCTCATTGTCTCTCTCTCTCTCTCTCTCTCTCTCTCTCTCTCATGCAAAGAGAACAGAATTTCGAAGTCATCATACAGCGGCTAGCCCTTAAAACATTTGACTATGCCTTAAACTTATTGTATTTCCCTAGTTCGTTTGTATTTACAATACGTTGTTGAATGGACTTGAAATTCCTAATTTTTTGAAAAGTAGTACGTCATTTTTATTATGATTAGATGCTATTGCAACTTTTTATTACGGGATCTGAAACTAGTTCCGTGTATACAAGTGACATAAGCCTTCTTTGTTCGCAAATACAAATGTTATGTACCCAAAATTAAAATAGAGTTTTGCGTATAAGCTCTGAGAGCTTTTATGGTACTTGTTAGGAGATGCAGCTGCACCAGTGAAGTGGTACTCAAATTATTCCATAACTAACTGTTCTCTACAAATTTATGTATCATAGCAGAGCTCATCCCACCCGCATAACTTCGTTACTAGTGTTATTTCCGAATTTTTTTTCTGAACCTCTTTTTAAACAATAGCAGCATTTACGTTATGTACCGCAAATTTATTTGCAACCTTTCTGGCAAATGAATTTCCTAATACAGAGCTCTTTTAACTTTGGAATAGACCTCCAGAAATACCTCACCGAGTACTCAACAGATTTTCAGTTGTCGCGAAAATGGCTGCCATTTACTTCAGCTACAAAAATTGTTAAGCCCTTGCGACAGGTATTACTGCTTAATATAGGTATAAGTTATACACTATCTATCAAAAAGTAACTGGACACTGGTCTGAAATATTTGTGTGCTTGTTTTTGCCCCTTTAGATCCTCGTGGAACCACCTCTTGATGCTATAACAGGAGCCAACCTGTCAGTCATGCTCTCCACTAGTTTGTGCAAGACTTCTACTGGGATGCGTCGCCATTCCTCATGTAAGATGTCAGCCAGTTAGCCATATATCCCGAGACCTCACTCGCTGGTCCAATTCATCCCAAAGGTGGTCAATGGGATTGAGGTCAGAACTATGTGCAGACCAGTCCAACCATTGAACATTATTGTCTGCATACCACTACACAGTTGCCGCCGAAACATGGTACTAACATTGTCACCCTAGAAATAACAAAGGTCTATTCCATAAAAGAGTCACAGTGTAGGGATTATTTCGTTGTCCAGAATTTTACAGCGAGTTATCCGAGTTTAGAGTGCTACGAACAACCACCAACGGTCCCAAACCGTAGTACAAGAAACATCCTCATACCATCACTCCACCACCACCAAATGTCTTGGTAGACACTATACAATCTGGCAAAAGCCCTTCCTGTTATTTTAAACAATACTTCAAAACATAACATCTTACTATCAAAATTTACATTGTGTCTCTATTTTTGACTTTGGTTTAAACATGTGTTACTCTAATTTTTGAGCATTGTAGAATAGGAAGAGGGAAGAAGAAAAATACCATGAGTGTTGAGAAATGAGGAGATTTTGTGGTTCATACAGATAATAGCATGCCATTACTTGAAGGAGAACAACCGGTGTAGGCATTCTCACAGTGGTTGTGAGAAGAAGATTCACATTAGAAAGAAGAACCTTCTAAGGGTTGAAACATTACAGGAACTGCACCTTCATTGTTGAGCTTTTTGTATCTGTAGCTTCAAACGCCCATAAATATTCGAGAAGTAATTTCCATTAGAAAAACAACTGCCACAATTGTCGACAGATGTATCCTGTTTGCTCGAGCGTACAGACAGTATCTGTTTACTTATTATCCCTATAAACACTTTAGTTGTGTCGCAATAAAATATAATAGGTTTAGCTCGTTACTTAGTTAAGTCGTCGGGGTACACAAAGCCATGCGTATACATACATCCCAGTTTATCGCAGAGTTCTCATTGGAAATACATTTACCCAGCTTCCGTTTGGGATGGTCCAGCAAGGGGTTATAGCCAGCGCCCATCAATCTCTGCCACCTGCTCGATCCCTCCCTCTTGCTGAATAAACACAGATATCGTCCCACTTTCCACATCAATCTTATCCTTCCGTATCTAACTTCGATTCCCATCAGCAAGTACCGATAGTCTATCACCGACAACCACAGCATTAAGCCATACGTTTTCATACATGACAGGCTTTTCTTTCTACAGTCTCTGCTTGGCATGTCGAGTCTTGCTGCGTGTAAAAAGATTTCCATTTATAAGAATTTAGGCCAATTCTCCGTTAGCCAACTTTACTTTTCCTTTCCCACATTGTGCTACTTTATGTAAAGGTTCTGATAAATTCATTTGCAACACAGATTGTTTATCATATGGATACAGAATAGATGTAGAGCTTGGATCTCATATAATCATATACTTTTAATTATAATTAATGTTTAAAACAAACATTCTGGTGTGTAAACCCTTTATGTATTAAACATGCAAGCTATAGTTGTGTTCCCAAGTAAGATCCTTGCCTCCTGCAAACTTCTGTCTTCTCTAGGTTTTCTTATACGTCTCTATTTACGAATTGTTTCCTTAATTTTGTGTATCATCTAGGATATTTTTCCCACCCACCATTCCTACTTAGAAAGCGTTTTATTCTTAAACAGCATTTCAGTCAATTGCTTGTTCTGAAAAATTGAAGAATTTTTCTTCCTCGCTTGCTGTTTCCATGATAGCTTCAGTACTTATATTGCCCATCCTTTGCATTGCGCCTCGTCCATACAAATAAACTTTAGTTTTAAACTTTATTTTCCATCAATAACAAGTTTACATATGTATAAAAACTAACCCCGCGGTGCAGCAACGGTGTGTGTGTTACATCTCCTAATTGCATTAAAATATTTTGGAATATAGTTTTCAATCTAATATAATTAACTTACCTAAATTACACAATATCTGACAGTGTATCTAATTTTAAACTAAATCTCCACACTCCTTTTTAACTAATTACCCTTACTAGAAACCAGTAATAACTTCTGGAAAGCTGACAGTACATCTATCGTAAATTTAATCATCCCATCTCAATTAAATGCAGTGCACCCATTTAACTACTGTTAATATCCACGTCTAATTTTAGTTTAAAGCGTTACTTGAATCCAAAAACCATTATCCATGGTAATCTTAATGGACTCTATTACATATTTTTATTTCCAACTTCATATTGTTGGCATAATTCACCTCACGTTCGTATAATTTTGGTTTAATTAAAATAAAATATATTTTAAGGTTCATTATTATGTCCCCTGTTACTTCTTCACCAACTCATAAAAATAAAAGTATTATAATTTTTATCAATTTTTCCTAAATTACTACTATCACTATTTATTAATTACATTATTACTAACTGAATCTAATCAGCTCATTTTTCCCCTAATGTTTACTCCCATGAAACATGGAAACTACAAACCACATCAACACTTTTTATCAACTTTACTTAACTATAACTTCAATTTTTCTTTGATTTTTTACTTTTTATTATAAAGAATTAAATGAAACATCACTAAAATGATAAATAAACTTAACACTATCCTTATTTTCACGTCATTTTCTAACACCTTGTAAAACCTTTCCACTTCTCTTTCACTATTTTCCTAAATGTCACTTTCGATAATTTAATTCAGATACGAATTAAACCAATATAATCAACCTGTCCAAACTCTACTAGTACTTGTAGTCACAAAGCTCAACTCATTTACCTGCTTGTCCTTGACTTGGAAGTAAATTCACCTAACTCCTCCTCCCCCTGAACAAATTCTTCTTCTGGCACTATCATCATTTCTCCTGCGTCAATTCTCCTTCTCTTATCATCAAATTTACTGTTCTACATTTGTATGCTTAAATTTATCACTTCCTCAATTCTCAAACATCTGCTCACATTTGTGATGCTTATTTCAGGTTTTAATAGCTATATATCTACTCCCATTTCTTCCACCCATATTCTCCGGGTAAACATTCATAGCCTTGATCAACGTACCCTGCACATTTCATATAGTATTCTATAGTCTCCTTCCTGCCTTAAATGTTAAACGATATTGCATAAAATATAAACTTACAGTTTTTTTTTACTTTCTCTACTACGTATAGTAAGTAGGGAAGTAGGTATTGTATTCCACCCAAAATTTCGATGTCGAAATTTCACCGGAAATATGTTTTGAGGACCACTGAACTAAACAAAAAAAAAAAAAAAAAGCATTCTTAAATAAAGTTCCACGAGCGCGCGCGCGCGTGTGTGTGTGTGTGTGTGTGTGTGTGTGTGTGTGTGTGTGCGTGCGTGCGTGCGTGCGTGCGTGCGTGCGTGTGTGTGTGTGTGTGTGTGTGTGTGTGTGTGTGTGTGTGTGTGTGTGTGAGAGCAGCATAACTGAAAACGAAAAGTTTAAAAGTTAGGTTGGTATTTAAGTTTAATAATTTAAGAATACAACACGAATACTTTGAAGAAAATTCCTCCGCCATAAACTACCTTTTACGTGGAAAATCTTCCGAAAATTTTGTATTTCTCAAAAATGGCTTTAACGATTTTTATTAAAATGCCATATTTTTAAGATATTTTTATGAAAAATGAAATTTATATTTTGAATTTTTTGATTATAACCTATGTAGTCCTGTTTATTATTAACGACTTTTGCAAAATGGTAAATCGTAATAGATAGACCAAATCTTACTATACAAAAAATGTAGATCTCGTTAAAACACTCAAGTTATGTCCAAATTCATCTTTTTGTGGAGTGAACCATTTCAGAGATATTGTTATTTGTGTGAGTTTTACATTGCCTAATATTTTCTCAAATGAAAGATCACTATTCATTTTTTTATCTCTTGGTCGTACAAAGAGAACGGAATTTCAAAGTCTTCATATAGTGGCCAGTTTTAAATGATTTGACTATCGCTCAAAGCCTATTGTATTCTATATTCCCCTTGCATCTACAAGGAAATGTGCAGTGAGATAATTTCTGCAAACGCTTATTTCGACTGAGATGAAGAAGATAGAGGAATAACAGTTTGTAAGTATAGTTAGTACAAGAGCAGGAAAGTCATGTGAGTGAAATACATCAGATTTTTTAATTCATAAGCTTCATGTTTAGGTGTATCCAGAGCAACAAAAACTTCCCTATTTCTTGTTATCCCTTACCTATTTTATTAAAATAATCTCCACATGGTTCATGACTTGAAATATAGTTCATGACCATGCTTTGACAATGTTTAAATCTTTCATATTTAATCTCTGATAAGCATCTGTTAATACGTCATGTGTTCTATCTTCATTTATGTTATTGTATTCCTCGTGCCACTTTGATACCAATTTCAACTTCTTTTTAGTCCTTACCATAATAATATTGTCCCAATATGCTTTCAATTTCTTTATATTATCAGTTTTTAGCCAATATGGGGCCCATCTCTTCTTAATTAACAAATCCATCGCCATATTACCAAGATAACTAATAAGGCCAACGTGGGCGTTATTTCGGTATCTTATTGAAGTTTGCGTTGTATTTTCTAAGTTGCTTCTTAATTTGCGCTTGATTTACCTACTTTCGTCACCACGCGCTAGCTCTATAATCCATTATTTCCTTCATTATGATGGATGATCAATTTTAATTACGTCTTACAGGATCTTAAACTGTCTTTGTCCAGCCGAGGCAGTCTTCAGCATTATTTTAAGGGGGTTACAACTAACATATTTGAACTGTTGTAAAAAATTTAACTTTCCTCAAAATGAATTTCTAAACATTTCAAACATTTTTTTCTTCAGTGCTTTATATTTTGTCCATCTAGTTTATTCGTAAATGTTGCCTTGCTTTACATTTGCCCATTTAAAATCATATGCTGGCTTTGCAGATGAAAATTCTAGCATATCTCTCAAGCTTCTGTATGAAACTGTGTATGTTGTATGTTGTTACGACTATTAGCTCCCAACAAAACCGCCAATGTGTAAGGTTAGCCTTGTCTGCCTTGCATTCAAGAGGTCCCGAGTTCGAATTTCGCTTAAGACGAGCTACCTGGATAAGGTTTTCTTTCGGGGTTTTCCCTCATACTGAAAGTTGAATGTCGCATAACTAAGCTCTAATGACCCCGGGGTCATTTGAACATCGTTTCATCCATTTCATTCATCGTCATAACCGTTAAAAGGACATTAATAAAAAATAATTACATTATCTGCATAAACTATGACTTCCTAATTTTCTCCATTTTTGCTATCTCTTCTAAAAATTGTTCCATCATAATGTAGCAAAAAAGAGACGCGAGAAATAACCGAATATCTTCAGGCCTATAAGAAAATGACAAAATATTGAAACATCCGAAATATCAGTAAAGAATGTATTGAAAATGACTTAAGCCACGATAATTTGAAACATATCGTTACAGAGATCTACTATTTGTTTTCTATGTATATAACACATTTTAGTCTATCGCATAGCGTTTACTGATTGTATAGAATTATAAAAAATTCTTTCCAACCGAAGATAACGTCATAGGTTATTTAAAAAAAAAAATGGAGCTATGCATTTTATGGTTCTGTAAATATTTTAATATACAGTAATTTAATCTAAATCGTTAGAGCCATTTCTAAGAAAATAAAAAATTGGAAAATGTTACGTATAAATGTACTTTGACTTTGTAAATGCTTTTGTAAATCCTCCTATAGATTCTTTGGAGTATACATAAATTAAATATGAAGTTTGGTATTTATTTAAAATTTCGTTTTTGAGTTATGCTGTTCACATACACACATATATCTTCTCTAAAAATTCAGGTGTCTTGCACTCACGAGTTTTTCCATTGCTGTACAAATTTTACTTACAAAGGTTTATTCATCTATCTTTTCAGGGTACTCTAGATAAACATTTGTGGAAATTATCCTATTGCTTATTCCCTTGGAGGTGCGAGGGGAATATGGAAATACAGTAGGCTTTAAGCGATAGTCAAAACTGTTGAGAGGTGGTCGCTATGTAATTGTATGTCCAGGCATAAAAAAGAACAATTCCCCTTGTGAGAAAAGTACAAAGCTCTGAAAATTCAAACATATAGTAAGGAATATCTCGGAAATGGTTCACTTCACGCACACACACACACACACACACACACACACACACACACACACACACACACACACACACACGCACGCACGCACACGCACACACACAAAGTCGTGTCATATACTGGAAAGTCACTGAAGTTGAATGCCAAGTTTGGTATTTACGAGTAACTGACTTTTCGTTTTTGGGTTACGATGTTCACAGGCACACGCGCAAATGTATGTGTTTATATGTATACAACGGCTAATCTCCGAGACCGTCGACCGATCACCTCAAAATTCGGTGTGAATGTGTATTTTTTTCACATTGTTTGCAGTGTATTACATTCACACGATTTTCTGTACACACTTTTCTTTTACGTAAGACATTCACATGTCCTTATCTACTCCCTGTTCTACAAAAAATGCATGCAGTTTGCCATATGTTTGAAATAGGAATGCAAATTACATTCACAGTGTTTTTGTACTCACTTTTCTTTTATGAAAGATAATCACACTCCATTCTCTGCTCCCTCTTCTACAAACAGTTCGTGCAGTTTTCTATATAATTGAAATAGGAATGCAACCTATTACATTCATACGGCTTTTACTACTCGTTTTTCTTCCTGTAGTATTCGTGGTTGTTCAACAGTGTCTTTGCATAGCGCCTTCCCCAAGTTTTTATTTATATTATTTTTTGTTCTTTGTAGTGTGCTATGAGTTTAAGTCTTTAAGTGCATTAAATAATAAATAACATTTTTAAATAAGGATGAATCGTTAACATACGGACAATGCCGGGTATTTTAGCTAGTATTACGTATAATATATATAATTAACTCTATCACAAATGAAAAATGTCCATAGGAATGATATTACTTTAAATGGGGATTTAAAAAGGCAATACGGTTTGATTTCCTTTGGGAAATTTGAAGCTGATTAGTACAATTTATCTTCTGTCGTCTTGATTTATCCGGACGTTTATGGAATTGTTTGTTTTCTAGTTGGCCATAACCTCATCAAGCGTCTATAGAATTTGAACTGCTGTCCGAACCCCGCAGCTGCGTGCTGCTAATAAGAGAGTCGGCATCCACAAGCCAAAGAGAAAGAGGAAAGAATGAAAGAACGAGGGGGAAATGTCCAGAAGGGAACAGAAGTGCCGATATTGGATTTAGTTTGTTTGTTCGCAGATGCAATAGCGATGTGACTGGGGAAATAAATGCTTTTCGAGGTTATAATTCACAAAGCATATGTTAGTACTTCTTGCTTATTTGTTTGAAGCTATAAGAATAAGAGCGCTGCATTGAAAACCTTACATAATAATTCAAGCAATCGAAATAGCAGCAGATTTCAATAGAAATCAAGAGGAGGAAATGTTGAGATTTGAAGCTCAAAATCTGAAATATGTATCACAGTCGGATTTTGTTCCGTCTACCACTTGTATATAAGTAGGTACACGAAGTATCGTATGCAACACAAATTTACTGTGCTTACATTTATCTGCAAATATACATTTTGAGGAGCTGAACCTCAACAAAAATAATTTCTAGAAAAATATCAGCACAGGTTGTATGTGTATGTGTGTGTTTGTGACAGAGAGTAAAGAAGTCAAAGAGAAAAAGGAAAGAGAGAGATATAGAAAGCAGTGTGTAATTCAGAAAAAAATATCGGAAGGTACTAAACGTCGTTTTAATTCCTCTTTCAAGAATACGACATGAAGATTTGCATGAAATTCTGCCCAACCCGAAGTACCTTTACATATATAATCTTCTAACGATTTTGAGTATATTATTATGGCACTACAATATTACACCGGTATCAGAAGTAATTTGTATACCTTAAATATGCCAGAATAGAATGGGAAGGACTGTTCATCCACTGTAATTTTGAATACTTTGATAACTATGAGAGCATAGGAGATCTATTTCCGAAAAGTTGTAAGGCTCATTAGAACATATCATTTCTATCACATTATTTAATGTCCGACATTTTGTTTCTGATCGGACCATGAAAAGGTGGCGGTGAGGTGGGTGATGTAATCTAGGTGATGTCGTTCTTTTGGAATCTTCTGGGAAATATCCCTCAGTAAAGAGTTCTGGTGATCGATGACTTTTGTAAAGCGAGTATACGGGAACTAGGGTGTAGGTTCAACTGTAGGAATGTGAAGATTTTTATGAAGTACCAAGTGGAAGTACCAAGGAACTTCCGCTATGACCCGAAGATTTTGGAAAGGTTCTAGTGTGTTGAGTTGTGAAATTTGAAGCTGGGCCCTAATTAGAGCATGCATACATCCAGATGGGTTTAATTACGCCAAAGTATTTGAGCCTTTTGAGATGTAGAGGTAGAGGCGAACTGCCTTTGATGAAGTATTTGGATTAAAGTCTGTGTCTTAGTTTTGAAGTTAGAGAGAAGGTGTGTGAATTCCAAGTCAATTTTGTGTCTAATGTTAATCCTAAATATGACAGACTCAACTTGAGGAATGGCTTCATTACTTAATTTGATTGTGTATTTGCTAATTTTGCTTTTGTAGGTACGTAAATGTAATTAAACTGTATTTTTTGGGAGTCATCTTCACTCTCCACCTTCTCTGCCATTCATCTATTTGAATGCATATTCTTAGAGTCTATTACTGTCATCTTTAGTAAGAACCGCTATATCGTCTGTATGCTGTAATATAGTTAGATTATCACTCTTTGGAAAATCGGTGGCGTATATTAGGTATAGAAATGGAGCAAGTACACCTCCTTGTGGCACTCCAGCCTGTACTATTTTCTAAGATGATAGTGGTCTTTTAAACTTTACAGATAACGTTCTTCTTGACAGATATAACTTAATTATTAGATATACAGTCTCATTCGCTACATATTTAACTTTGTGAAACTGTTCTACACGCCACACTTTACGTTGAAACTTTTGAGTTTCAAAAATGGCCATTTTCAGTGACATGTTGGTCATATTTTGGATTATAAACAATACTTCTGACTTAGGCGGAAAAGTGAAAACGTCATTTACAAGAATAAAATAAATAAAATAATTTTGCATTCTTGGTCTCTCGATGCCTTTTATTAAATGTGGAGAGTTTAATGTATAAAATAAGTAGTAAAGGTCAGCGTATATAATAAAGTGTAACTAAATTTAGTTCAATTTCTGTGAGCTCTACATTTTCTCTGGTTTTTGTGCCTTCTGTAGCACCCGTTATATGAGTTTGCATGTAGAGCTATTCTTTAAACACGAAGTAGGGTTGTCTTAGTTGTTTGAAAAGCCTCATTTGGAAATAACATGGTCTTCCTCACTTCCTCAGCTATCAATCTTGGCAAGCTAGACGGCTTAGAAGCTGTAGGAAAACTATTAGAGAACACCATCAATCACTTAGAAAGCCTATGGTCAAGCAGCGAGAAACCATAACCGCAGAAACTCCCTGAGGATTGAAAACTTAGTCTCATGCTGTCGCTTCATCACTAATTGTTCCATTCGTTAACTAGATTGGCAGCTTTCGTGTCATTACATTAAAGAAAAACAGCGCCTGTTGCCTTTGGGTACTCTTGAAAGTATAATATATACAGTCAAAGGACATTAAATAGTTTGGAAACAGAGTACAAAGAGGAAAAAATAATGCAAAAACCTTCAGTTTTGTTATCTTAATGTGATTCTTATGTGCGATGTTAACCAGAATTTTAAGATATCAAAAAATACTTACTTTTAATAACAAAATAATCTGAAATATACTTTTCATCTACTTAACGTATTTAAACTACCAATTAATTGAAGCTATAAATGGCCAAGCGAATGGCATACTCTATGAAACTCTTCTTCGTCATTTTTGAATATTTTAAACGCTTCATTCGGTGCAGTGCATTGCTAATTTGTTTCAAAATGTTTCCATTGCCTCTCAAAAGTATGTGAAACAAAAATACTATATACTATTTTTAAAATAATGTTTAGATTCTGAGAAATAAATTATTAACTTTCAAAGAAATCAGGAATATTAGAGTGTACAACAAATAATCCTTTTTATTAAAACAATTAGTGATTAATATAAATAATCTTTTTATAACCTCATTTTCTATCAAATCTGAACTTTTGATATGAATATTTTAAAAAAATATATCGTATAGAGCAGTTTTATTGGAACAACAAATTTACACAATAAAAGTTAATTTTTAAATAACCATGCAAGTTAACATTTTGTAACATGACTGAAACATTGCCTTTTGCACGTAATTATTACAATAAATTTCAAGAATATATATGAGAAACATGTTTATTCATAAACCCTGAGGCAACTGAGCAACTATTATGACTTTTTCAAAAGAAAATATAGAAAGTATTATATTTTTAAATATATCACAAAATAATATAATGATACGTATTAAAATTAGTTTTAAAATTCAGTAAAAACAGAAATGTTAATAACAATGCTCAAGTATAGAGTTTCGCAAGAGACAGCGTGTTGTTGATGGAAGCTGAAAGGTTTTCAGTGAAACAAGATGATATAACTGGCTAAAGTTTGTGGAATTATGGAAAAATTATTGATAAATTGCTGTTATTTTTAAACCAAACAGTATTTCAAAATAAAACAATTTAAATTGCTAATGAAATTTAAAGTGTTATTTAGAACTGAACATTTCAGTTACATTTCCTGGACAATCACCCCGAGAATAGCAAAGAATCTTCAACGCTCGAGTGCTAAGCTGAGGTAATAGGAACAATAATAAAGAAAATTCTGATGTGTTGCACTCATATGACCTTCTCTGCTCTGGTATTAACCACTCTTCCAAACTCTTACTACTATATATTCTTCGTGTTACTTGAAATAAACATTTACAGAAATTATTGTGTTGCTTATTTCCTTGTAGGTGTAAGGGGAATAGTAGAACACAGTAGGCTTTGAGCGACAGTCAAATCTTTTAAACCTTTCAAATTCCGTTATATTTGCACAGTTAACATATAAAAAATGAATAACTATGTTCCATTTGACGGAAGTATGTTCTCCAAAACTCACACAAATAACAAGGAATATCTTCGAAATCGTTCACTTTACAACAAAATTTATTTGACATAAGTTGTCTTTTAGCAAGGCCTACATTTTTGTGTGGTAAAATTTGGTCTATCTCTTACGGTTTACCAGTTATGCAAAAATCATCCAGAATAAACAGGACTACATAGGCTATAGCCAGAAAATTCTAAATATGCATTTCATTTGTTCATAAAAATATCTTAAACATATGGCATTTTAATCAA